>PVKY010013744.1:0-11154 GCA_004027775.1 Bradypus variegatus | reverse complement strand
CTATTAACAGCTCATCAAAACTAAATGCCACTGCCTGGCTTCTGAAGTCCACTTTAATTTGATGTCACCCCAATACACTGTCTTATGACCTCAAGTTCGCTACATGCACTCTGCTCCACCCAGACCACTCTCTTCTTGGAGGAGCACATTCGCGAGGTCCAATCCTGGCTCATGCTGAGCGTCCACCTGGCCTGCCTTCCCTCCACTCATGGACAACTCTCTAGCGGCTCGTCATTCTTCAGGATCCACAGCCAGTCAACCTCTTCCATCAGACCAATCCTAACTACCCCAGAAAGCGTTCCCTTCTCTGAATTCACACGTATACACCGGACACTACACTTCAGCACTTGGTGACCAGCCTCTAGGATGGCCCCCCATGAACCTCACCTCTAGGAGTTCATGCTCCCCATAGTCCTCTCCCTCAACCCAGAGCAGAACTGTGTAACCAACAGGGTGTTGCAGTAAGGATGTAGCGTGACTTCCATGAAAGACCGCGTGACTTCCATGGAAGACCACGTGACTTTTGGCGTGTGCTTGTGGATCCCCCACTCTGGAGGAATTTAGCCACCATACTCTTAAGCAGCTCTATGGAGAAGTCCATGTAGGGATGAACTGAGGTTACTAGGCAACAACCAGCACCAACTCAGCAGGCAATTTAATGGGCCATCTCGGAAGTGGATTCTCCAGCCCCAGACTAGTCTTCGATAATGCAGCCTCATGAGAGGCCCTGAGCCAGAATCACCCAATTCAAATACCTGACCTGCAACAATGGCGTGAACTATAAATATTTACAGTATTAAGCTGCTACGTTTTGGGTGTGACTTCTTATTCAGTAATAAATAATACTATTCTGTTGTGCAATAAATCTCAAATCTGTTACTGTGACTCCTGCATCTCCTTGCATTTCCCATGATGCCTGGTACAAAACAGATATTTTGGAAGATGCCCAGGATGGAGGTGAACTTGATTGTTCGTTCATTCATTCAACAAATATTTATGTGTTGTGCCTATGTATTAGGCATGGTGTTTAAAAAAAGGAACAAAATAGATAAGGTCTCTGCCCAGAGGAGCTTATGATCTCATAGGGGATGAAGTCATCAAGCAAACAATCACAAGAAAATATATAATTACTGTGTAAGGGCTTGAATAAAAAAAAGTAAAGGTAAAAGTAAAGAGACAAGGGACCTCATTGATATTGCAGGTGAGGAGTGGCCAAGGGTGAGGAGTGCAGCAGTGACATTAAAGCAGCAGCTAAAGGATGCGTAGGAATCATCTGGGCAAGGGAAGAGTGTTCCAGGTGTCTGTGTGTCCTCAGGGCCAGCAGACTGGCAGGGAGCAGAGTGAGCCAGAGGGACGGTGCATGGGTCAAGGTTGACAAAAAGGCCTGGAGTCAGATCATCAGGACTCCCATGAATCATGGTAGGTCATGTGGTGTTTATTCTAAGAGCAGCAGGAACTCAGTGGAGGTGCTTTAAGGCGGAATCCAAGTCCCTGGGAGAGGGTTATGTGGATAATACGTTGGAGATCATTAAGGTTGAGTTTGGAGCTGCTCCAGGCAGCTCTGGCCAAGCCTAAGCTACTGCAGTCGGCCAACTCTGCTCTTTGGTAACCATGTGTGACCAAAAGGTTGCGATCAAAAATGCGGGCATGGTGGAGGTGATGCAACAGGGCTTGGCAGAGGATGCTACTCAGGCATGGGATAGATAGAACAGAGAAGGACACTGCAGCCCATATCAAGAAGGAGCTTGACAAGGACAACCTACCTGGCATTGCGTTGTGGGGAGGACCTTCAATAGTTATGTGACTTTGAAACAAGAACTTCATCTACTTCTCCCTGGGCTGAGGGGCCGCTCTTCAGTTCAAAGCATGGACTGTGCCATACACCTGGTGATGCATCCAAAAACAAGTGCCACAGCCTAAACTCCAGACACCAGAGACTGAAGTCCTCAGCCTCGCTAAGGGAACACCTTGATCTCTGAATCTTTATTGTGTTGTTTTGTGCAGGGCATTCTCTGTACTAGCTTGTTGCATTACAAAATATTAGCAACACAACTTACATTTGTGTTTATTTTCCATTCCATACTTTTCTCTGCCCCATGCTTTTTCATTCAAAATTCATTCCTTTCAAACAAAAATAAATGTTGGAGATGCATGTAGGGTGGAGGTGAGGGATGAGTTTGCAGTTACAGTGGCCAGTGGCTCCTGCCCTCTACCTGGGGAGAGACGGCAGTGGTTTGGGTGGGATGGTGTCAGTGGGAATGGAGAGCAATGGACAGATCCAAGAGATATTTTGGACAGCGAAGGAACAGGAATTGGAGATAGATAGAAGAGAGGGGGTGAGTGACTTTTTTAAGACCAGCTGGTTTATTTGTTGATGATGCAAAATCTTCCACAGACATTCCAGGGACTGCCTTAGCCTGAGACCTCTTCCTATCTTGGAGTGAGATGGGAACCCCTCCTCTGGCCCATGACCCCACCTTCGCTTCCCACCAGCGGGCCCAGCAGTGATGCTAGCTCTGTGTGCCCACAGGGGTGATCAGAATACTCATTTTTGCTCAGTACTGTATGGCCAGGACTGAGTCTGGTACCAGGCACACAGTGGGTGCTCAATTCACACTGGTTGAAAGAATGTCAAATGAATAAATGAACATGTATCTGTTCTCTCTCACACACAAACTTACCATGTCCATTCTTTTGACCCCACTCTGGATAGTTAATCCAGTTCCAGCGAGTTCCTGCCAGAGCTGGAAGTTTGCAGACTGAGCCCTGAGGATTGGCTTGGGGCAGGTGGGAGAACTGGGGAGCCAGAAGGGCAGTAGCCCCCATCTGTGTGTCTGCTGATTTCACCCGATGCCCTATCCAGCCCTGGACCTCCTACCTGAGTCCTGGTCCCAGCTCCAGCCTTAGAGGGTCCTGATTTCAAAACCTGAGATCAGCTTCTCACCGATTCTGATCAATTCTTGGTGAAACAAGAAGCAGATTCCCTGGAGCTCCAGTTCTTAAACCTTATTTGATTATCAGAAACACCTGAGGAGCTTGTTAAATGTGCAGATAATCCCAGTAGCAGGACCTGGGGCCCAGGAAACTACCTGTTTATCAAGCACTCCAAAGATTGCAGGTGGTTCCCAGCTTCCACTGTGAGACTGGGAAGCCGCATGGTGGGGCCCAGGTGAGGCCAGGAGCCTACTGGCCTAAGCTAAGAGTCTCAGAAACATGGCAGCAGGTGGGGGGCCGAGCCCACCTTGCTCAATTAGAGGACACACCTGGGCCAGGCCACGGCTGACCTTGGGGGACCCGCCCACATCATATCAAACATTAAAACACATCCATAGCCCACATTGAATATCTTTTTGCTCTAGAAAATTTGAAAGGACTTTTATACTTTCTAGCTTTGTTAACAGATTATCAATATTGTTCTTGTTATTAGAGATAAATACCATTATATAAAAATATAACTACGTATTTATTGGATATATATTACATAAATACAAGCATAGAGTTGAATTGTAGGTGATGACATTTTATGGACATTTACTTAACATTTACTAATTGCAATGCAGATATTTTGGTCTTTTGGAACCAATAAATTTTTATTCAGGCTTCAAATATTTTCTGCAGACCCTTAAAAAACCAGCAGACCCTGGGCACGGTGCCCAAAAAGAGGCACTGTGCCACCTGAGGCCACTTTTCCAAAGCCATGGTGGGGGGCAGGGAGGGAGGGGTCTGGGTTAGCGGAGTGTGCCGAGCCTTGGCATTGCCACGTGGGCCCTGGGCCATCCTGACCCTGCTGGGGTGGCGAGAGCAGCCGTGCTGGGCTCAGCACGGCAGATGTCCACCTGCCACCTGGACACTAAATATAACCTGTACACAAAGCCCTCTCAGCCTGGGAACCTGCAGAGTCAGCTTAATTAGCTGGAATTGCCATAAAGGGAAGCTCTGCTAAAATGAATTGAAAATAGGCTTTGCCCCACAATTCTAGGATGCTGAGGTTGGATAATCAGACAATAGATTTTTCTTGCAGCAACATGACATTGCTGCCACAGTCACTGATCAGTCCTCTGGCTTGGCCACTTCACGTGTGGAGGCCAGGCCTGGGGCGGGTACCAGTGAAGACTTGTTTTCCCCAGTGACCCCACAAAGTATGATGATCCTCCCCAAGTGTTCTGTCCCTAGCACTTGGCTACTCTAGTCTGCACTGGCATCTTGGACTCCAACCCTGACTGCCTCATCGGCACCTGCATTTCAGCAGCATCCCCAGGTGACTCCGCAGCTCTGCTTAGAGTAAGGTGTGCCTCTGGGACAGTCTGACTGGGCTAGCAGGCATTTACTCCTCACTGTGAATCAGGACTCCTAAAGTGGAGGCTGCTAAATCCCGCAGGGTGGGAGAGCATAGGGGAAAAGAGAATACTGCAAAACATAGCCCCTGCTGGACTCTTGGCTTTGCCGAAGGCAGGTCTTACACCAGTCCATTCATGAGTGGTTTGATCGGGGGCTCTACAGCTCAGCTGGCCTGGCAGTGTGTATGGGGGAGTCCTTTCATGTCCTGCATGATTGATGCAGGGAAAAGATTTTTCCTAGAGGAGGGGTAGTGATGTTTAGAGTGTGCATCAATTGAAGAACTGAGAACAGATTTACACTTCTCTACCCTTTCACCTCCACATGCTCTGGGTGACAGCTCATTCTGGGGGATTTAATCCCATGTATGAATTCTAATCAATTGGTAATGGCCACTTGGAATACTGTGAAGAGAACATTCAGAGGCTCCTCTGCTATCAGAGAAAAACAGAACTCAATGGATTTGCAGTGCCTGCCAAGAGCATGGGCTGGGAGTGAAGGCCAGGTCTCGGTTCCTCCCACTGAAATGCAGGAGGCACATAAAGTTATTAACCATTGATTAGGCCCCTAATGCCTGCTCATGCCCTACTGTCAAAGTTGACCATTTATTTGGGGAAATAAATTCCTGACTTTATTTATACACATGTGGGGATAAAAGGCAAGAATAAGTAGAAAAAAATTGGAAAAGAAGAGTAAGTAGGGGGAATTAGCCCTACCAGCTATTACCATATTTCATTGATTCTGTTTTCTGTTTAGTGATGGTGTTACAATTTAACATCTCTGAAATTGAGGTGCATCTTACAACTCTGTCACCCAGGGGCAGCCATGATGAGTTGCCACTGCCCGTGCACACATCAACCCTTGCTAAGTGAGTGTCAGCAACTTGGAAGAACGTCCTGGAGACAAGAATGGGTCCTCTTCTAAGAAATGCTGCATTAAACAAAACACTCATGAAGGCACAGGGGACCATATTCTTTGGGAAAACAAGAATCTCAATGGTCAGAATCAAAATATGATTCAGAAGAGATGTGCTGGCAAGGGAAGTGGCTGCCAACAGCCCCTGCCCCTGCCCTCTCCAGAGCTGGCCCCTCGCCGCCACATTCCTGTAAGAAAAGGATAAGTTTAGCTTTCACATAGAGACAGCATGAAATAAAAATGGAGGCAGAGCCAGCTTAAACAAGCCCTGTGGTAAAGGGAAGAAGAGAGAATTCGCGCCATCTCCTTTCATGAAATGGTAACCATGGTTACTGGAATGTAAAGAGATATGAGGTAAAATCAGAGGCGGGAACTCCCAGCAGGAAGTTTAAACTAAATGAAGTCTCTCGGATAGGCTGATCAATTCAAAATCTCAATAATGAGCCCGTTGGCTCTCGGATAGGCTGTACAAATTAAAATCTCAGAGATGGATTAGTTAGTTCTTTCGGAAAGATTGTAACCCCTGTAGTACCCAGCCAATGGGGAAACAGGGGAGGGACTTGCGCATTAGGAGTAGGGGGATAAAAGGTCGCCATTCTCTTCCTCCAGCGCACCAGCCTAGCACGTGTTCAGCTGTGTGCCCTTTCTTGCAAGATCGTAAATAAATTCTTTTCTCCTCCAGAACCGAGCGAGCATTTATTCCCTTACAGGTACCGCTCTATTTCTCACAATTCCCCACCCCGTCCCGCAGTCTGAGAAGACCTCCAAGCAGCACCACGCCTTGGAACAAAGAAGAGAAGACGTCCCATTTATCCTAGGCAGCAGCCCACCCAAATCCTGGGGATAACAGAAAGATACAAGGGTGAGAAGCAGCTTTCTGTACCAGACAAAACCAAGTTCCTCGTACCAGATCAGGTAAACTATTATGAGTGAACTAATCAAAACAATTCCAAAGTGCTTGCAGTGAACACTAATTGAACCTTCTTCCTACTGGTGAAGGGACACAGCAGGGTAAGCATTTCCACACTGATTTCTGAAGTGTGAAAGTGAGAAGGATAAGGATGGATTCCTGTACATGGTCTATGTCTCTCAGGAGACATGTGGAATGAAATTGTGGGTGTAAGCCTGGCAGATGCATTTATTCTAGAATTTTAAAAACCCTTACACCAAGGCCAAAAAAAAAAAAAGGGATCTTACCAACTGAGGTTGATCAATCATCTAATCCAGGTCATCACAACAGTAGGGCCCCCACCTAGAAGTTTTAGGAAGTTGCTTTTGTATTTCAGACAGAAAAACTGAGCTCCAAATGAGCACATTCAGCTTTGGAAAACAGTATTATTTAATCTAGAGCGTCTGGCTCTCAAATTTAAGAAGTTTAAAAATTAAATACTTTACATTTTAAGTTGGAAAAAAAAAAGAGACGGATTCTGAATATGAAATTTTAGGACTATTTCAGCCAATTAATTTTGCTTAGATTTTCTTTTTTATGTGTGTCCAAGTATGACACATGACAAAACTCTATGTCCAAATAAATCTGAGTGTTCTTTCAATAGATATAAATTAAAATTTTAAATGATAAAGCATCATGTCATGGTTTGATTGGTAGCAGTCATTTTCTTAGTAGTACATAAAATAACAGTGGACATTGCAATCAATGGCACCTTAGACTAAATGAACCATGGGCTTTACAAGGCAACGATAATTAAAACACTGCGACACTAGAGCGTCACAGATTTAACCCTCCTCTCCAGGGTGGGCTCCAGAGAATGACTGTGGAGGCCCGTGGCCCAGACTGGAAATCCTGGAAACAGATGCAAACACAGCAATTCAGAGAACCATAAGGGCACTTCACACTAGCAGGGGAAAGACTAATAATGCAATAAATGCGGTTGTATCTGGATAAAAAATAGAGCTGGATCAGGATAAACTTCAAACATGTCTAATATCTAAATGTAAAAATAAACAAACAAATAGTTAATACATCTACTAGAAGAAATCGTAGGGAAAAGATTTTACATAATCCTTTGCAGGTGTAAAACAAAACCTGGAAAGGTATGAAATAAAATAAATTCAACTATATAATAATGAAAACTATCTGCATGGCAAAAACCATCTCTAAAAAAGTCAAAGGGCAAGTGACAAACTGGGGAAAATATTTACTACTCATATAGGGCTAACTTCCATATTATCTGCAGACCCTAAAGCAATAATGATAATGGCAATAATAACAACAAAACAATGAAGTCAATAGAAACTTGGGTAAAGATTGTGCACTTAATGCTCAAGAAAAAGAAAATACAACTGGCTTTTAAGTCGCTGGCTGAAAAGATGCTCAAACTCACAATAGAGAAATGCAAATCAAAACTATACAAGACAACTGTTTTTATCAATTGAATTATATTAAAAAAATAAAAACATTTGATGAAACCCTGGGCTGGGGAGGGTGAGACCTCTCCACTCCCAGTGGCCCCGTAAACCAGTAAAACCTCTCCGAGGGCAATTTGGGCAACTCCATTAAAACTACAAATGCACAGGCCCTTTGGCAGCATTTCCCCTTTTAGGAATTTACCCTACAGCTATACCTGTCGGTATAGGAAATGACTTACGTGTATGAGGTTATTCATTGTAGATTACTTTTTCGTTTTTAATAAATTTTATTTTGAAACAATCTCAAACTTACAGAGAAGTTGAAAGGATGATTCAAATAACATTTTTTTCTTGCACCATTTGAGAGGAAATTGCCAACTTCATGCTCCAGCACTGGGTAATTATACTTTAATGTGTCTCTCCATCAAAGAAAACATTCTCCTACATAACGACAATACAGCCATTAAAATCAGAAAATTAACAAATATGGAAAGGAAGGAAACTAGAATAAACTCCATGGTGTTGGATTGGAATTGGAAGTGTTAATGTGAACGCTTAATTTTTCATATTATGAGAGACAGAAATAAATTAGGTGTATGTGCATATATTCCCTAGCTCTGTCCCCTGAGAGGGCCTGGAAGTGGCAACATCCCCAAAGCAGCGAGCACAACTAGCAACCAGTTCTTGATTTCTGAACACCATTTTCCATAAAAGGAATGAGGGCTCTAGGAGAAACGGGTGATTTCAGGACTGGGGCAAGGCAAGTACAGGATGAAACTGGAACCCTCCTTTAAGTCTATGATGATATTTTGGAGCTATTACTGGCTTGTTGACTTTTTCAGCAGTATGAAAACTGCTATATTAAGAACTATAACAACCTTTACCATTAATTTAGCCTTTACTATGTGTTAGGCACCTTTAGACACTGCTTGTATTAATCTGTTCAAAAACTGTAAATAGATTATCTCTGCCTTAGATGTAAGGAAAAATGAGGCATTCTGGTAACTTGACCTGGTGTAGTTGATCCCTCTTGGGGTTCTGGCCTGCCTCACACTGATTTCCACTTTCTGACTGTGCACCCCAATTCTCAGGGGGCCCCTGCAGCCTTGACTGTACCATGTGACTCTGCCCCCTTGGCCTTGGCTCATTGGTTGATCAAGGGATTTGATACTTGAACCAAGCTGGGTCAAACAGAATCTTGAGAAACATGGAGGCATGAGACTCAAAACTAAAGAATGAGAGACACAAAGATAAGGAATCATTGAGGCTGAGACAGGTTAATGGCAGCACTCTAGAAAAAAGGCCCATTGAACTGAGTTGTGGTTGTCAATCCTTCCCTAAAATTCCCTTAGTTTGTTTAAGCTGGTCAGAATCAGTTTCTAATACTAGCAACCAAAAGAGCCTTAATCGATACACAAGAATCACATATGGTAAAGGTGGGATTTGAACTTGGACTCCAAAGTCCTGCTCTTTTCCACTATACTATAGCATCTTTCCTGGAAACCATTTATTTCCATACTAACAAATACATCCACCGTTCTCTATTCCACTGAGCCTTATAATGGGACCATTCCAGACCCACATCAGTCTGTCCACCCTGCTAGAGAGACTACACGCAGAGGCCATGTGTAGCGAGTGAGCCCTGGGATACATGGAGAGGCCCAGCCACCCCCGTGTCCCTACCAAGATACTGGACATGATGACGGCCTCTTGCATGTTCCAGCCCATCTGCCACCTGACTGTGGCCACCTGAGAACTATCTGGCTAAGGCCCTGGCAAGTCACAGAATAGTGGGAAATAATAAGGTGGTGGTTGTTTTAGGCCACTAAGGATTGGAGTGGTTTGTTATGCAGCAATAGATAAAAATAGATGGTTTCTTTGAAAAGATGGCCTTTAAGATGGGAACTAAAAGACGGAGTGGAGAGGCACTGGGGGAAGGCTGGCACAGGCAGAGCTATTAGGAAGAGCTTGTAGCATTTGGGGAGCTGAAAGAGGCCAGTGTGGCTGGGGTGCAGAGTTGGGGGGAGAGTGGAAGCAGATGAAGTGAGATGGAGAGGCAGGGGCCAGACCAGGCAGGGCCCAGTAGGCCTTAGCAGGAGCCAGGAATTTATTCTAACTGCAGTGGGCACCACCAAAGTGTTTTAAGCAAGGATATGGCACAATCAGGTGTTCAGTTTTCAGACATGTCTCTGGTTGCTGTGTGGGAGGATGGATTAGAGGCAGTCAACATGAACGCAGGAGACCAGTTAGAGGCCAATTGCAACAGTCCCTGTGAGAGGTGACAGCGGTGGCCATGAGGATGGGAGTGGAGGAGTGCCTATTCTGGAGGTAGAATAAACAGAACTTGCTGATGGATTAGAGGTGGGGTATGAATGAGAGGGAAGTGCCAAAAATGACTCCTAGATTCCTGACTTGACAATTGGGTGGAGGCTGGTGCCATTTGCTGAGACAGGGAAAACTGTGGGAGGACAGGATTTGGGCAAGAGGGTGCAGATCAAGAGTTCACTTCTGCACATATAAGCTGGAAATGTCAGGGAGCTATCAAGTGGAGATGTGAGTAAGTGGTTGAATATACAAGTTTACATTTTAGCAAAGTGATCTGGGCTAGGGATATACAACTGGGAGTCATCAGCCTGAAGATGATATTTAAAGCCATGAGAAGAGATGAAATTGCCGAGAGAGGGAGCACAGAGAAAAAGCTCCCAGGAGCACTAACATTAGATGCTTGGCAGAGGAGGAAATTCTCCAAATAATCTGAGCAACAAGGTCCCTTAGAGCTGCAGAAAGCCAGGGCGAGTTTATCTACCCCAACAGTTCTTTGGATAGTTGAAGACAGAGAAAGTGTCCCCCTGAGTTTTCTCTTCTAGATTATGCCTTTCAACTTCCTGCTGCCTTTCCTTGCAAGGCAAGATTTTGAGTCTTTCACCATATGGGTGATTCTCCTCTCAAAGTTCCTTTCTTTTACTGCGTGTCAACTTCAGTTGAGACTAACCAGCCTGGAGTGGAAAGGGGACTAACTGTGAAATGTGCTAGATAACAAGCAAGGAGCAACGTCACGACAGCTGAGGACAAATGGGCCACTCACAGTTGTTCAGAGATTTTCCACTGCTTTTCCCACCAGTAGGAAAGGCTGAGGATTTCAGAGTGAGCCCCATAAACAATGAGTTCAGGTACTCTTTCTGCCTGACAGCCTGGATGGCAGAGAACTAGATTGTTTCCAGAGTGAAAAATAGTGTAAAACTTCCAACAAGATGAGGTGTCAGAGGGCTGCTTGCTTGCTTTATGGATGAAAGCGCAAGGTGGATTGTTTGGGAGGAGCCAAAACCCATAAACACAGAACAGAAAGTCCTCCATCCTTTGCTCATTTACTCCACAAACATTTTCATTGCTGAGATGCCAGGACCTAATAAATGGGCAAGCTATGCAATTGTTCTGTTCCAAGTCCTGGCTGGAATAGGAGGCCTGAACTCTCCATCAACCATGTTCAGATTCACCACAGGGGTTTTCTACTTTGATTACTACACGTCTGCCCAGAAC
>PVKY010013743.1:0-10882 GCA_004027775.1 Bradypus variegatus | reverse complement strand
TTCTTCAGTCAATGTACCCTTAGGTCACCTCCACCCTTTGCAAATCATGATTGCTGCCTCCATGAACACCAGTTTGCAAATGGCCATTCATGTCTCTGCTCTCAGATCTTCAAATGACATATCCCACAATGAGGTTGCAGGACCCCATGGTCCCCACTTAATTAACTTTTTGTGGAACAACTACACTGACCTTCAGAAAGGCTAAACCATTCCACCTGCTTATCAACAGCAGATAGGTACATTCCTCTCTCCATGTTTTCTCCAACACTTTACTCCTATATATATTTTTTCCTATGGTTTTATAGAGTTATATTCACATACCATACATTTATCCACAGCATACCCCAATCCTTTTAATGAAAATAGATGAAAAAATCCTCAACAAACTATTCAGAACTCAAATCCAGCAGAAATAAAATAATTACACACCACCAAGAGGTAGAATTTATTCCAGGTATGCAAGCCTAGTTCAACACAAAATAATCAATGTAATACACCACATCAATAAATCAAAGCAGAAGAACCACATGATTACCTCAATCAATGCAGAAAAGGCATTTGACAAAATTCAGCATACTTTCTTGATGAAAATACTTCAAAGATAGGAATAGAAGGGGACTTTCTCAATATGATAAAGGCAATACATGAAAAACACACAGCTAACATAATTCTCAATGGGGAAAGACTGAAAGCTTTCCCTCTAAGATGAGGAAAAAGACAGGGATGACCCTTTTCACTATTGTTATTCAACACTGTTCTGCAAATTATAGCTAGAGCAATTAGGCAAGGAAAAAAGGAATAAAAATCATCCAAGTTGGAGACAAAGAAACAAAACTTTCACTGTTTGCATATGACATGATTCTGTATGTAGATAATCCAGAAAAAAACTAAAGCAAAGCTACTAGAACTAATCAATGAATATAGCAAAGGCCAACATGCAAAAATCTGTAGTGTTTCTCTACACAACTAATGTAAAACAAGAGGAGGAAATTAAGAAAAATTTACAATAGCAAACAAAAGAATCAAGTATTTAGGAATAAACTTAGTGAAAGCCATGAAAGACCTATACATAGAAAACTACAAGAAACTGCTAAAAGAAATCAAACAAGACCCCAAACATGGAAAAACATACCATGTTCATAAATTGGAAGAGTAAATATAGTTAAGATATCAATTTACCTAAACTAATTTATAGATTCAATATAATAGCAATTAAAATTCCAACAGCTTAGTTTGCAGAAAAAGAAAATCCAATAACCAAATATTTTGGAAGGGCAAGTTTCCCCAAATAGCCAAATATATTTTGAGAAAGAGGAATGCAGTGGGAGGTCTCACACTACCTTAATTTGAAACATATTACAAAGCTATAGTGGTCAAAAGAGCATGGTACTGGTATAAGGATAGATATATCAACGAATGGAATCTGACTGAGTGTTCAGAAATAGACTTTATTATCTATGAACAACTGATCTTTGATAAGGCTCTCAAGCCAAAGCAACTGGAACTGAATAGCCTCTTCAATAAATGGTGTTTGGAGAACTGGTTATCCATTTCCAAAAGAATGAAAGAGGATGCCTCTCTCATACCTTATATGAAAATTAACTCAAAATGGATCAAAGGCCTAAACATAAGCACTACAACCATAAGATTCTTAGAAAAAAATGTAAGGCAGTATCTTAAAGGTCTTTGATAGGAATTGGTTTCCTAGAACTTATAGACCCAAAGTATGACCAACAAAAGAAGAATTAGATAAATGGGATCTCCTCAAAATAAAACACTTATGTACATCAAAGAAATTTGTGAGAAAATTAAAAAGACAGCAAACACAATGGGAGAAAATATTTGGAAACCACATAACATATAAGGGTTTAATATAACAAATGTATAAAGGAATTCTACAGCTCAACAATAGAAAGTCAAACAACCCATTTAAAAAATGGGCAAAACACATGGACAGACACTTTTCCAAAGAGGGAAGGAACACAAATGGCTAAAAACATATGAAAAAATGTTCAACTTCACTGGCTATTAGAGAAATGCAAATCAAAACCATAATAAGATATAATCTCACACCTCCCAGAAGGGCCATTATCCAAGAAAACAAAAAATTACAAGTGTTGGAGAGGATGTGGAGAAAGAGTCACACTTATTCACTGTTCATCAGAATGTAGAATGGTGCAGCCACTATGCAGGGCAGTGTAGTGAAAATTCAGGTAACTAAGAACAGATTTGCCATATGATCCAGCTGTTCCATTATTAGAAATATACATAGAGGAACTGAAAGTTAAGACATGAACAGACATTTGTAAACCAATGTTTATAGCTGCTTTATTCATGATTGCCAAGAGATTGAAACAGCCCAAATATCCATCAATGGATGAGTGGATAAGCAAACTGTGGTATATACCTATGATGGAATATTACACAGCTGTAAAAGGCAGAAAAATGTCATGGAATATATAATAACATGGTTCAATCTTGAGAACATTATTTTGAGTGAAGTTAGCCAGAAAAAAAGGACAAATACTGCATTGTCTCAATAATATGAAATAACATGAATGAGGAAAATTTGAGAGTTAAAAGCTGATAACACAGGTTATCAGGAGATAGAAAGGGGGTAGAGATTGGGCATCTGTTGCTGAAGGACTACAGACTGTTCCAAAGGATTAATTGCATAAATCCAGAAATAGATGGCATAATACTTTGTGGTGGTACCACAATAATGTATGTACACTGAAGAAAGATGCCTGTGAGTAAAACTGAAATAGGAGGATTAGGGACATGGAAGACACCAGAAGTAAAGACAGATGATAAATACTGGTACTGCCTACCTTAGCAAAAAAATAGATTTGTCTTTTACTGTGACTAAATACACAAATAAAAAGAATTCAATACATTGAAAGAAATAAAAATTAAACTTCCCATTTAAAAAACTAAACACCACAAGGGCACAAAAATTATCTGCCTATCTGGCCTAAAATTCATGAACTCAATTTCATCAGAAAGAACCTTGGAAAAAAAACACAATTTGAAGAATATTCTTTTAAAGGATGGCTCAGCAGTTTTCTAATTAATCCAGATAAAGGAAATAATTGACACAGATTCACATTAAAGAGAATAAATATACCTGAAAAAGAAATGCAATATTCAATATGATACTGGACACAATTTTTGTTTTGTTCCTTTCTACATTTCTAACATTATTATTGCTTTTAAAATTTGGCTTGGTCTATAGGACATGACTGGGTAATTGATGAGCTGGGGTTCAGGCCCCTAGATGATGTACTACAACCAGGTTAATTTAATGATTATGGTAACATTCCTGTGAATACATAGGAGAATGTCTCTGTTCTTAAGGGAAATATTACAAGAATAATCAGAGAAACTGACATTATTTTATTGATAATTTCTAAATGTTAAAGAAAAACTTTTTATACAAGGAATATGAAACAATGTTAACATGGTGAAAAAGTAAATTAAATAAATGGACTTCACTTGTGCTGGTTTCCCTCCTCATGAAAGCACATGTTGAGGTCATGATGAGATTACACTGACCTGCTATAATGGGATATGAAAAGAAAGGTCACAGTCAGTGCCACTTGGGCATATTCCCTAGGACATCAGCAAATTTGGGAATGCAGAGTGTGGGGAAGTCTTATTCCTTAGCAAAAAACTTGCTTTCCAATCTGGAACAACATATGTGCCACATCTCTGGTTTAATCTCTGCCATGCCCAGCAATAGGTAATAGGGGAACTTGGGGTGTTCACTGACAGTCACTTGTGGGTCATTCTCACTGACAGAGCCAGGTTATGTTGGATACCATAACAGAGATTTCCCACAGAGCACTGAATATTCCTGGACAAAGAAACACACCATATTCAGTGTGCACCATCATGCCTGCCCTTTGAGTGTCTCCATCCTTGTCCACAATCATGCCTCCAAGAAACTCAACTCAAAATATATCAGCCTGTCCACATATCATGTGGTCTCTGCACCACAGGACCACCTTGATTGTCACTCAACATTTAGGCCCAGAATGAGACATCTGGCAAGCACTAATACAGCAAGAAATCCCACAATGAAGAGAGCATGAACCAGTCCTCATGTCAGCTATAAACAGTAGACAGGACAGATACATCAAAGATGTCTAAATTTCCCTGACTTCCAGTGGGTTCATTGACTGAACATGGGCATGCCTCATGGTAAGCTCTGCTAAGTGAGATTCTGGGATGCTAACTTGCATGTCTAAGATCCAACAGTATTTTCTGTTCCTTTTAAGAAGGAAAGCAGGTCCAAGCTTGGCCAGGGGCACTTCATTAATCCTCCATCTTCCCTACACCAAAATTGGGATTTGCCCTTGGTTCTGAGGATGACCTTCAGAAGAATGAGGGCTGATGGATTGTTTATTAATTCCATGATTTCCACACATGCCTCTGGGAGTCAGATATCCAGATATAAAAGCCCAATCACAGACAGAGAGAGTAAATCAATATTCTCAGTTAAAACATTTGTGGGTATGAATGACCTTTCCATATCCAAGTGCAAAAATGGCCCTTCCTACCTGCAAGATGACTCTGTGGAAAGGTTTGGACTAATTCTTCAGCTCTTTCTAGAGATTTGTATCTACATACTCTTCATTCCCATGATATGGATAGGACTGCAGAGGTAAATCTGGAAATTCAAGCCCTAACTTACGGAAGCACTAATGCTGGGAGGTTGTAGTGAAAAAGAAACAAAGAGGGCCTATAGGGGTGGATAGGATAGAGCAGGAGATGAGAAAAGAAAAAGAATACAGTGAACCTGAAACTAAGAAATGCAAGCATATCAATATATACAGAAGAGCAAACTGTGTCAAATAAAGCAGAAGGACCAGTTACAAATATGGGAAGGATCTTCTGAGGTAGTGAAAATGTTCATAAAAAGGAAATGGTGATAGGGGAGAGAGGAGGGAAGATGGCGGCATAGAGAGGAGTGGAAGCTGAGCAGTCCCCCTGGAACAACTAAAAAAAAAACAGAAACAACTAGCAAATAATCCAGAATAACTGTGGGGAGACAAGCAATACCGTCTATTAATCACATGCCAACCTGAATTGGGAGGAATGCCCAAGATCACAGCAAAAAATCTGTAAGTAAAACCTGTGAATCCAAGTCAGGAGACCCCTCCTCCATAGCCCAAGCTGCAAAGCCTCATGGTGCCAGAGAGAAGCTCTCTCCTAGCAAGCAAATATAGCTCAGCTGAGCTCCGACTGGGGTTTTAAGTAGCAAGTGTGAACTGCTCACAACAAGTACGAATCCCCAGAAAACAGACAGATGCTTTGGATGACAACTGACCTTGCTTGGACTTGGTCTGAAGGGGACTAACTGCTTCATTTTCAGCTCAGTGGAGAAAGACCCAGGCATTACAGTTCCCAGGACCTGTGACTCAGAGAAGGGCAGAGATAGCACAAGCAGAGAGGGAGATGATTGAAATGCTAATGACCTCCCCCTAGGGGGTCTATCTTCTCTAAGAGGAAAGGGGTGGGGCCCTTTGCATTCATGACTCCTGGAAAAGGGGGTAAAAAACAGCAATCTGCTCAGAGAAAGAAGAGAGGCTCCACCCAGCCTGAACTGCAAAATAATTAACGAATTAATTAATTTTGGGAGCTGGGGGTGCTAAAGAAGGGGTGGGCTCTGAGAAGTGGGGGCACCTAAAAGTGGGCACCCATTCCCAGACTCCAATAAAGCAATTTTTCCCCTGCATTTTCTCCCTTCTGGCTTCTCACTGATTCCTTATCTTTTTGCATTTCAATAGACCCCAGCAGGGGTGGAACTGAAGCTGCTGGAGCGTACTTATCAGACAATAGCCTATAGTGTACCTTTAAATGCTCTATTCTGAAAATGACAAAGCTTCCAGCTGGGTTAAGACTTTTAAAAGGGACTGTTTCTTTTTTTTTCCTTTCTATGTATTTTTTTTAAACTAAAAGTAACATATGTAGTTGTTTTCTATCGGGAAGCCCAGGTTGAGGGACTGGGCTGGGCTTGGAGGGAGACAGAGTACCCACAGCGTCTTTGAGATCCATATTCACTATTGAAGGTCTCCAACCCAGTCTTTAATTGGCAACTCAGGCTGGCCATGGAATCGAGCTGGAGAGGCCACAAAGAGGAGAGGGGATTAGGGAATAGTGCTCCTGAGAGGCAACTGGGAGTCCTCCTTCTGGGAACTCACACCCCAGGGGTGGGAATTCAGATTCCTGCTTCAGTCAGCCATGCCCATGGCAGGATCAGAGTCACCAGGAGAACTAAAGTTTCCACACCTCTGTACACTGGTGGGGAAGCTGCAGGCTAGCAGGCACCACCTGCTGGACTGGAGAGGAAAAGCATGAATTCTAAAGGCCTCTTAGGAAGGTGTCATTCTCAGGAAAACTCCATACCCTCCCAATGAGACCTGGGACTCACTAGACTGGGAAAATCTGACCAGGGTTGACCATATCTGAGGAGACCCACCCACAAAAAGGCTACATAGAGGCAGAGCAACAAACAGAAAAAACAAAAGGGGAAAATTTTTGATCAACTAAATAGAACCTAAGTTAGAGGTCTAGAATAAGTTGAATTGAATAACAGAGGCCAGAGAACAAAGCTAACCAACAAGAAAACCACTAGGTAAAAGACAGAAAACAAGCTCCAAAATAAACCAATCAAGAAAATCAAGATGCCTAGACAAATTAAGATAACAAGCCATACCAGGAAACACAAAAATATGGACCAGCCAAAGGAACAAACTAATAGCTCAACTGACATACAGGAGTTGAGGCAACTAATGCTAAATAAATTCAGTGAAATGAAGGAAGATAAGGAAGATATAGCAAAAGAGCTGAAGGATACAAAGAAGACACTGGCTGACCATAAAGAAGAATTCATAAACTTAAACAAATGGCAGAACTCATGGGAATGAAGGCCACAATGGAGGAGATGAAAAACACAATAGAAGGACACAACAGTAGATTTGAACAGGCAGAAGAAAGGATCAGTGAACTGGAAGAGAGGTCATTCAAATTCATACATGCAAAAGAATAGATAGTAAAAAAAATGGAAAAATATGAGCAGAGTCTTAGGGAGCTGAGTGACAACATGAAACACACAAATATATGTGTTATGGGTATTCCAGAAGAAGAGAGGGGAAAGGGGGGCAGAAGGAGTAATAGAAGACATATTCATGGAAAATTTCCCAACTCTTGTAAAAGACAGAAAATTAGAGATTCAAGAAGTACAACATACCCCAAATAGAATAGATCCCAATAGAACTACTCCAAGACACTTACTGGTCAGATTGTCCAATGTCAATGACAAAGAGAGGACTCTGAAAGCAATAAGAGAAAAGCAATCCATCACATACAAGGGAAAGTCAAAAAGATTATGTACAGATTTCTCCACAGAAACCATGGAGGCAAGAAGACAGTGGCATAATATATTTAAGATACTGAAAGAGAAAAACTGCCAACCAAGAGTTCCATATCCAGCAAAAGTTTCCTTCAAAAATGAGGGATAGATTAAAACATTTTCAGAATTTGAGTTTGTGAGTAAGAGACCAGCGTTACAGTCTGACAGGAAAAGGCAGGAGAGAGAGAGTTGGAGAAGAGTGCAGAAATGAAGATTATCAGGAAAGGTAAAAAGAGAGGAAAAACAAGATATGTCATATAAATTCCAAAAAACAAAATGGTAGTAGAAAGTACTGCCCTTAAAGTAACAGGTAGAAAGAGGGCACAGACCAGCCCTTTGATGCTGAAGGACTACAGAATGTTTAGGATTGATTGTATAGATCCAGAAATAGATAGCATAATACTGTGTGATGGCAGCACAGAATTGTAAGTACACTGAGTAAAGATGTCTGTGAGTAAAGCTGAAATAGATGGGATAGGAAAATGCATGACACAGGATATAAAGATACATGATAGAGGAGAGAGCAGGCAAGATGGTGGATTGGTGACCTGTATGTTTTAGTTACTCCTCCAGGAAACTAGGTAGAAAGCCAGGAACTGCATGGACTGGACACCACAGAGCAACTTGACTTGTGGCATACTTCATACATCACTCATGAGCATGTGGAACTGCTGAGATCAGTGAAATCTGTAAGTTTTTGCAGCCAGGGAAACCGCACCCCTCCATGCCAGGCTCGCTCCCATTGGTGGAGGGGTTGCCAGTGCTGGGAGCGAGAGCGGAGAACTGCAGTGGCCCCTGTTATTGGGAATTCATTCTGCTGAGCCAAACTCCAATCACAAATAGACTGAGACCAGACACCAGAGAATCTGAGAGCAGCCAGCCCAGCAGAGAGATAGGAACAGCAAAAAATGGCAGGAGGAACCCAAGGGAAAAAAAAGTGGTGACTTTTTGGAGTTTGGGCACTTGGAAGGGGGAAGGGAAGAGCTCAGGCACTGAGGCACATTTGCAATTCATGAAAAGGGACTGATCTCTGTCCCCCTGGATCTGTCTTTAATGGCCCTAATTGTTTGTCTCTTAACATTTCAATAACCCACTAGATCTGTGAGGAGGATCTTTTTTTTCTTTTCTTTTTCTTTTCTGTTTCTAAAATGATTACTCTAATATGAGTGCAGAACTAAGAGAGCTCTGAGACAAAAGGCAATATTCTAGTGGCTGAGAGAATTCACTAAACACCACAACTTCCCAAGAAAAGGGGGCCGTATGCTCACAGCCATCATCCTGGTGGACAGGAAACACTCCTGCCTGTTTCCAGACCCATAGCCCAGAGCTACCCCAGACAACCAAGTGTGACGGAAGTGCTTCGAATAACACGCAAACACCACAAAATTGGGCATGGTTAATAGCCTTCCCTGCACCCTCAGATGGTTGTCCCAGAGCTGGGAAGGGGGAGCAGCGTGAACTAACAAAGCCGCATTCAGATATCATAGAAGCAGACTGGGAGCCTCACTACACAGCCCAGCAACCCAGAACTGCCCCAGGGGGGGGATGGCACTCACCAGTAACATAGCAGAGTCATCCCTCAGCAGAGGACCAAGGGAGCACGGACTGGAAAAGAGACCCAATCACAAGTCTCAGGGCCCATACGACAATACCAAGGACTTGTGGGTCAGTGGCAGAGACAAACAGTGGCAGGACTGAACTGAAGGATTAGACTATTGCAGCAGCTTTAAAACTCCAGGAACACCAGGGAGATTTGACTGTTATACCCACCTCTCCTCCCTGACTGCCCAGAAACATGCCCCATTTATAGGGAAGGCAACACCAACTACACACACAAACTTGGTACACTAATTGGACCCCACAAGACTCACTGCCTAACTCACCACAAAGGCTAAGCAGGGGAGAACTGGATTGTGGAGAACAGGTGGCTTGTGGACACCACCTGCTGATAAGTTAGAGAAAGTGTACTCCATGAAGCTGTAGAATGGATAAACTAGAGATAAGGATTTCAGTTGGTCTACAAATCCTAAAAGAACCCCATCAAATTATGCAAATGCCAAGAGGACAGAAACAACAGAAAATTCTAAAGCATACGAAAAAACCAGACGATATGGATAACTGAAGCCCAGGCACCCAAATAAAAAGACCAGAAGAGGGAGAGGAGGGAAGATGGTGGAATAGAGAGGAATGGAAGCTGAGCAGCCCCCCTGGAACAACTAAAAACAAATCAGAAACAACTAGCAAATAATCCAGAATAACTGCAGGGGGACAAGCGAGACCATCCATTCATCACGCACCAAACTGAATTGGGAGGAATGCTGGAGACCACAGCATAAAATCTGTAAGTAAAACCTGCAGATCCAAGCTGGGAGACCCCTCCCCCATAGCCCGAGCTGCAAAGCCTCATGGCACCAGAGAGAAGCTCTATCCCAGGAAGCAAATATAGCTCAGCTGAGCTCCGAGTGGGGTTTTAAGTAGCAAGTGTGAACTCTCACTACAAGTAAGAATCCCCAGAAAACAGACAGACGCTTTGGGTGACAACTGACCTTGCTTGGACTTGGTCTGAAGGGGACTATAGGTTTTTTTCAGATCAGTGGAGAAAGCCCCAGCCATTACATTCCCAGGACCTGTGACTCAGAGAAGGGCAGAGATAGCACAAGCAGAGAGAGAGATGATTGAAATGCTAATCACCTCCCCCCTAGGGGGTCTATCATCTCTAAGAGGAAAAAGGTGGGGCCCTTTACATTCATGCCTCCCTGAAAAGGGGGAAAAACAAAAAAACAAAAAACGGCAGTCTGTTGAAGGCAAGAAGAGTGGCTCAAACCAGCCTCAACTGCAGAATAAATTAACAAAGTAATTAACTAATTTTAGGAGTGGTGGGTGCTAAAGAAGGACTGGGCTCTGAGAAGTGGGGGCGCGTAAAAGCGGGCACCCATTCCCAGATGCCAAAAAAGCCATTTTTTTTCTTTTCCCCTGCACTTTGTCCCTTCTGGCTTCTCACTGATTCCTTATCTTTTTGCATTTCAATAGCCCCCAGCAGGGGTGGAACTGAAGATTTTTTTTTCTTTTTCCTTTTCTATTTTTTTTAACCTAAAAGTAACATATGTGGTTGTTTCCTATCGGGAAGCCCTGAAGGTCTTCACCACCATCTTTAATTGGCAACTCAAGCTGACCACGGAATCTAGCTGGAGAAGCCCCAAAGAGGAGAGGGGATTAGGGAACAGTGCTCCTGAGAGACAACTGGAGTTCTGAGGATTGGGAGAGTGGAGTGAGGTCCAGCTCAACTGGCAGTCCTTCTTCTGGGAACTCACACCCCAGGGGCTGGAATTCAGATTCCTGCTTCAGTCAGCCATGCCCCAAACAGGATCAGAGTCACCAGGATAACTAAAGTCTCCACACCTCCTTACACTGGTGGGGGAGCTGCAGGTGGGCAGGCACCACCTGCTGGACTGGAGATGAAAAGCA
>PVKY010013742.1:0-10888 GCA_004027775.1 Bradypus variegatus | reverse complement strand
CTGCAAGGAAGCAGGGCTGCCTGGAGACAGCTGGTTCCAGGATTGTGGCAGAGAAAGCAGAAATGAGCCGCGAGCAGGTCGTGCAGAAAGCGAGGTGGTGCCAAGAGCACGCAGGGGACTTGTCACAGGGACGCAGGAGGCAGCTTGCAGGGGCTCCTGCGAGCTGACAAGGGACGGTGTCTGCCATCAGGACAAAGGGCAGTGACACGGAGCGACCCATGGAATAAAGAGGAAACCAGGGGCCCGTGCAGATACAAATAAACGAACACGCTTCAAGTCTGCTGACAAGTTAGAACATTTGCACGGCTTCAGTGTCCCCACAAGCTACTCTGGTTAAGTGGGAGAGGAACGGCCGCCTGGAGGAGCCTGGCAGCACCACTCGGGCCAAGTGGTCCACGGAACAAATGGAAACTTGCCCCTGGAAGGATGCTTCCGTGAGATTCCTGCCCAACTTGAAGGGAGGGACATTCTACAAGCAGCTGGGCGGCGTCCTTCAGGAGTGAGAGCCTAGGGACAGTTCCAGATCAAAGGTCACAAGGGACACCTAGCCACATTCTGGCCACACCTGCTTCCACGTGGGTTCACTGTCATAAAGGGTGTTACTGGGGCCAAGGGTGCAGACCCCCAGCTCCATGGCTGTCCTGGGGCTATGGGTTACGTGGGGGAATGTCCTCATTTGTGACACCCACTGAGGTACTGGGGAGGGCACCAGGTCAACAACTTAGTCTCGAACGAATGGTCCAGGGGAAAATGTGGTTTGGATGGGGCTCGCGCCTGCTCTGCAAGTCTGAGAGTGTTTACGTTTAAGAAATAAGGAACAAGGACGCGATGACCCGCCCAGCAGGGTCCCCTCTGACACATCCTCCGGCCCTGCGTCCATACCTTTCCGTGCATCAGCAGGCGGATCGTCAGGGTCACGTTCAGGCCACCTTCTGAGACCTTGGACTCCATCTTTCTCCCGAGACACGGCTGGGGGTGGTGGCTTATGGTGCGGAGGACGCCGTGAGGAAGGACAGCTGGGGCCCAGATAGAATCGCCTGCAAAAGAAGGTACAGCTGCTGCCGCCAAGAACCACCAATGGCCAGTGCCTGCCGTGGCCGTCATGGCTGCAGGGGCGGGGACGGGGCCGAGGCCCCAGGAGGCCGTGGGGTCCCTGGGGACCCACCTTCAGATTGGCTGTGGCACCCAGGCACCCAGGGCGAGGATGGGCCTCAGGGCACTGCCAGTCTGGAGCCCCCGCTCAGTTCCCACTGCCTGAAAAGGCGCACGAGGCCCTCCTGCAGGGGCTGGGGCTTCCCTGGTGGGGGTGGGGGGCAAGTCTGTTGTTGTCAGCCCTGTCCACATCCTGTCACATGGCTGAGCAGCCTCCACCGTGCCCGACCCCCCAGGACACCAGGGTCCCCTTCCATGAGGACCCTGATTTTCCAATGTCGATTCAGTCTCTGTCAACTTGAGCAGCCAAACAGCTGAACCGTCCCTGTTCAAGTTTTCCACAAATGCTCTACCTTTCCCCGATGCTGCGCCACATTTAGTCTACTGGGCCAAGGGTTTTCCGGTGGTAAACCCACCCGACACCCTTCCCTAGGCGGGATGGGGTCTCGGGGACCACGGGGAGCCTGAGCAAGCCAAGTCGCCCTGCTGGCTGAGGAGGACAGGGCACCAGAGGGGCTCCCTCCTGTGCCGGGTGGGCTCCAAGGAGTCCTAGTGGGGCCTGGCCCTCGGGTCGCGGTCAGCGTGAGGCGGGTGTGGGGGGCAGAGGGTCGGCAGGACCAGGAGGGGCTCAGGAGAGGGCGGGTGGCCTGAGGGGCTCAGGCCACTCCACCCCGAGAGGCTTCGGGCCCAGGCGTGTTAGACAGAGCCAGAGGGGCAGGGGTGCAAGGCTGCGGTGCGGCTGGAGGCCCAGCACCAGATCCAGTCCCGGGGAGGCCCGGGGGCTGCAGGAGGACGGGGCGACAGGGGCCCTGCAACGAGCAGCCTGGCCATGGGAGGGCAGGACGCAGGATCATGGCTCAGGGCAAGAGGGGCTCTTGGGGGGCTCCCCGAGCAGAGATGGGGTACCTCCCAGGCCCAGGTTGCGCCTGCTCACAGACAGACCCCATGCCCCCACCCCATGAGCGGCCCCGCACTCGTGGCTGCTCCTCTGTGGGTACCATCTGTGGCTTCCCGCTGCCTCGTCAGGGATGGGAACCTTGAGGGCTGCTGTGACCTGACTTTATGGTAAACGTGAATATTTTATGTGTTAATTATTATTGAGGGATTAAAAAACACACATTTTCTGCTGTGAAAAAAAAAAACAATTTTTTCCTAGTGAAAAGATGTTAAAAAGTTTCCCTGATTTCCGCCCTCAGAACCCCGGCACTGCGGGAACCGTGGCTGCCCAGGCCGCTCAGATGTCCACGGAGTCCCTTGGGTAGCCACTTCCACCGCCAACATATATTTTGCGAAATACAACGTTTTCATTGATTTGGAAGCTAAGGAGAGTGTAACACCACGTGTGGGTGCAGGACACTGGGGGTGGGGGCAGATGAGGAGCCCAGAGGGGCTTCCCCATGGCCATGCCACTGGCGTTTTGGTTTAACCATAAAGACCAGGCTCAGCCACACACAGGAGTGACTTGTTTGAAGGCTGAGGTGGTTTTCTTTTATCAAACTGTTTCTGCTGAGAAATATGCTAAAAAAAAAAACCAAACATAAAGCATGAAAACAAACAGAGCACACTCCAACGACCTCTGTGCTGTGTGCAGAGACACATTGCAGAGTGTTGCGGGCAGTGCTGGCAGGTGAGCACGCAGACACACGCAGGTGAGCACATGGACACACGCAGGTACATGCGCAGGTGAGCACACGGACCCACGCAGGTGAGCACGTGGGCACACGCAGGTACATGTGCAGGTGAGCACATGGACGCACACAGGTGAGCACGTGGGCACACGCAGGTGAGCACGCAGACACACGCAGGTGAGCACACGGACCCACGCAGGTGAGCACGCAGACACATGCAGGTGAACACACGGACCCATGCAGGTGAGCACGTGGGCACACGCAGGTACATGCGCAGGTGAGCACATGGACGCGTGCAGGTGAGCATGTGGGCATGTGCAGCTGAGCACACAGGCACGTGCAGGTGTGCCTGACTCGTGAGTGGGTAAGGGCGCTGTGTCCCCAGGCAACTCAGACAACCAACCACTCGTAATTGTTAACCTGGCAAACTGACCTCTCTGGATAACTAGATTTGGCATGAAGACATAATACCCGGCACAGGTGCTGTTTTATTTCTGTCTCTGCCGTGATGTCCGCGTTCTCTGTCACTGCTGTCCACCACGGTAGCCACGTGTGCTACTGACCTTAAACTTGGTATTGTCACTTCACCGGCCACCTCAGAAGTGCAAAGGCAGCCCTGTGGCCAGTGGCTGCTGAGCAGGGCAGCGCAGAGACCGGCCGTCCCCATGGGGTGTCCCCTGCACTGCCATCGCACATCGCTGCAGGCATCTGATGGTCACCCGGGAGCTGCAGTGAGCTCCGGCAGGAAGAGACCCTGCAGCCACGTGCGCGGGGTGGAGCCAGCAACCACCCCCTCCCAAGCAGACCTGCTCCCCAAGGCACGGACCCCGCTGGAGGCCTCCCAGGTGCCAGGGTGGATTTGCCAAGCACCACTGGGTGTGCACCGGCGTCCGGGGCAGCCTGTTACGTAAATGTCCCTGCTGTGGAGCATGAAGTGGGTCAGCAGTCGCCACGGCTCCAGGCCCAGGAGCCGTCAGCTGCCATCAGTCACGCGGGCCCCGGGCCACTGCACACACCAGCGCCATCTCCCCAGGGCGGCAGAGCCCGAGTGGCAGGAGGCGGCTCCAGGTGGCGGGCACACGGCGGCTGTCCCCACGGAAACCCACCACTGCGGCAGCTCCTGCCCCGTCCTCAGCTGTCTCTGTTGGACCCTGGGTGCTTGTGCCCCCAGAGCAATAAGGGCAGCGGGCCCTGGCCCTGCCCCAGTCTGCCTCGGTGGCTCCTCCCCACGGTGTCATAGGGCAGCACTGTGGGCACCAGGGAGGAAAGGGTGCAGGGGTCTGTCACGAGGAATGCGCCGGAACACGTGGGCTTATTTAGTAGCCAGGCAATAGCCACGAGTCCTGGGGTGCCCAAAAGCCAGGGGAGACGAGCGAGCCCTGGGCAGACGCCTAAAGCCCCAAACCCTCCCCTACTTGGGGTCCCAGAAACTGGCAGAGGACCCTCCTCCTTTCTCTTCAGTGCCGGGGATTTAGGATCTTTTTAACCCGATTACTCTAATTTTAGAGGGGGCTGGGGGGGCACACATGGTCACCCACCCTAGGAGTGGGGTGCGCCCCAAGCCAGGGCAGAGAACCACAGGCGGCCACCAACACCCTCCGGCAGCGGTTCGGCTCTGCTTGTTGCTGACCCAGGCCACAGGCAAGCCTCAGCCCGGCCACAGGGCTCTGACAGACTCCCCAATCCTGCCTGCGGCCCTTGGTGTCCTGGCCCACCCCTGACTCCCACCCCCTCAGCTTTCCTGCCCTCCAGGTGCTCCAGAGTTGCAGTGGCCACCCCTGTACCCCAACAACACATCCATGAATCCACAGCTGGACACAGAGCTGACCCCTTTCCACTCTCCCCCAATCTCGCAGGGTGAAGTCAGAGTCCTCAGGGCAGGAAGACGTGGCCTGGGCATTTGCAGTGCAGCCACTGAACAACTGGGAAATGGCGAGGGCCGTGAAGGGAGCGCAAAGGGCTGTGGAAACAAAGGAGGCTGGGAAGGGGCAACTTGGGGCGGGGTGGGGAGGTCCAGTCTTGGGAGATCGGGGTACAGTGCACCAGGCCTGGGGACCATCTGAGCAAAGGCCGCGGCCCGGTCCTCCACAGGGAGGTACGGTCTGGCTCAGCCACTGCCGCCTGCAGACACTGCCAGCCCCCTGGGGCCAGCGTGGCCTGCCTCGGCCGCACAGTGGCGCCTGGTACTGGCCAGGGCCTTCCTGGGGTGGCCACATCCATCTCCCTGTGGGGCCATGCAGCAGCTCCAGGTCTCCTTCGCCCCCGCTGCCCCCTTGGAGGGCACCCCAAACCCATATGCTGCATGTGGGCTGTCTCAGGGCCTGCCCTGGGGCAGCCCAACCCAGCAGGTGCTCAGGCCCAGGGGAACAGGCCAGGGGTGGGGAGCAGACCAGGGACAGGGAGCAGAAGTGGGCTTGGCAGGAGGGCAGGGCCCCCGGGGAGACACAGGCTGCTCCCAGAGGCCCCAGCAGCCAGCAGCAGTGCGGGCCGGTCGGCAATCCATCCTGTGCGTTTGGGTGGTTCTTACAGGTACAACTGACGAACAGTAAACAGTGCATATGCACAGTTACAACTGGATAGGTGTGGCTGCAGGCCCCCACGCCCACAATGGTAAACACACCTGACACCCCCAGATGTCTCCTTGCGCCCCCGCCCCAGGCAGCCCCTGCCATGTGTCCCCCCTCTAGACTGTCTGGGTTGTCTAGAATTTCACATAAAGGGAACTGCAGTTGTCGTGCCTTGGTTCCTCTTGGTATAATTTTTTTTGAAGATTATCCATGTTGTTTGCTGGTGCATCAACAGTTTGTTTCTTTTCATTGGTGAGCATCCATCCATCATCCAGATAAACCAGTCAGGCACAGTTAGGTTCCCAGCCACTCGCTCAAGAGCGCAGATTGTTTGCAGTTTGGGGCTACTGAGAATAAAACTGCGATGAGGATCTGTGCACGATTTGTGTTGGGAAACACGCTTTCAGTTCCCTCAGGTAAAAACTCGGGTAGACTGGTTGGGTCACCTGGTAGTGCAGGTTCAGCTTCTTTGGAAAGTGGCCGTGTTCTTTTCTGTTCCCACCAGCAACGTACGACGGCACGGTCCCTCAGAGCCCGTCGTTCTGATGGATCTGTAGTGATGGCTCGCGTGGCTACAACTGGCATGTCTTAATGACGAATGTTGCTGAACATCTTTTCATGTGTTTACCATCGTATATGTTCTCTGACACAGTGTCCACTAAAAAGTTTTGTCAATTTTGAAAAATTGGGTTGATTTCTTAACATTGATTTAATATTGAATTTTAAGAGTTCTTTAAATAGTCTGGATTCAACTTGTGATTTGCAAATATTTTCTCCTAGTAGGTGATTTCTCATTCTTTTAGCAGTGTCTTTCGAAGAGCATATGTTCATTCCTTTGACAAAGTCCACTTTATCAAAATTTTCTTTTATGGATTGTGCTTTAGGGGTCATACCTAAGAACTCATGTCCCACTCAAGGTCAACAGAGATCTTCACCTATATTTTTTTCTAGAAAGTTTTTCTAACTTTGGAGCTTACATTTAGGCCTGTGATCCATTTCAAATTAACTTTTTGAGGTTCATTTTTTGCCTATGGATGCCCAATTCTTCCGGCACCATTTGTTCAAAAGATGACTTTTCCCCACTGAATTAGTGGCCTTTAAACCTTTAACGAAAATCATTTTACCATATATGTGTGGATCTATTTCTGGCCTCTACCCAGTTGCATTCATCTGTCACTATCTGTCTGTGTCATGCCAATACCACTCTGTATGAGTCACTGCAACTTTACAGGAAGACTTGAGGAAGGTAGTGGTCTTTTTCAAAAATTGTTTTCACTATTCTAGGTCCTTTGCATCTCCATATGAATTTTAAAATCTGTCAATTTATATAAAAATTTTTATTTTTAACTGGGATTGTGTGGTGGTGGTATTTTGTTTGTTTTTTGGATGGTATTAAAGTTATAGATCAATGTGGGGAGAAACAGTAGGTCACAGTATTCAGCTTTCTGGTCCAAGAACACAGTTTGTCTCTTGGATCTTTAATGTCTTTCATCCGGGTTTTATAATTTTCAATGTAGAGATGCTACATGTCCTGTTAGATTTATGTCTAGGTATTTCATTTTCTGGAGCTAATGTAAATTACTGTTTTGTTAATTCCAGTTTTCAAGTATACACTGTTGGCATATAGAGAAATATGATTAAGTTTTCTATGTTGACCATATGTTCTCACCTTGCCAAATACACTTGTAAACTCCACTAGATGGTTTTGTTTTTATGATCTCACAGGACTGACTGTATAGAAAATCATGTTGTCTGCCAATAAACACAGTCTTATTTTTGCTTTACCACTGGGTGCCTTTTTTATTTATTTGTTTTTCCAGGGTGGACAGGCTACAGCAGCATACTGTGTGGAGGAGTCATGGTGAGAGAGCGCATCCTTGCCTTGTTTCTGATCTAAGTTTCTCACTGTTAAGTATGATGCTAGCTCTAGGCATTCCATAGAAGCCGCTAATCAGGCTGAGGATGTTCCCCAATATTTCTAGTTTGCCAATAGTTTCGATCAAGAATGGATGTTGACTTCTGTGAAGTACTTCTTGTGAATCTGAGATGATCATTTTTTTTAACTCAGTTTTATTCAAACACATGCACATAACATACAATCATCCATGGTATACAGTCAGCCGTTCACAGTATGATCATCTCGTTATGCATTCATCACCACAATCTATTTCTGAACATTTTCCCTACATCAGAAAGAATCAGAACAAGAATAAAAAATAAGAATGAAAAAAGAACACCCAAACCATCCCCCATCCCATCCCATTTGTCATTTAGTTTTTATCCCCATCTTTCTACTCATCCATCCATACACTAGATAAAGGGGGTGTGATCTACAAGGTTTTCACAATCACACTATCATCCCTTGTAATCTACATTATTATATAATCATCTTCAGGAGTCCAGACTGCTGGGTTGGAGTTTGGTAGTTTCAGATATTTACTTCTAGCCATTGCAATACATTAAAACCTAAGAGGTGTTATCTATATAGCGCATAAGAATGTCCACCAGAGTGACCTCTCAACTCCATTTGAGATCTCTCAGCCACTGATTCTATTTCGTCTCATTTTGCATCCCCCTTTTGTTCAAGAAGATACTCTCAGTCCCACGATGCCGGGTCCAGATTCATCCCCGGGAGTCATATCCTGCACTGACAGGGATGTTCACACCCCTGGGGCATTGGGTCCCACGTAGAGGGGAGCGCAGTGAGTTTACCTGTCAAGGTGGCTCAGTTAGAGAGAGAGAGGCCATATCTGAGCAACAAAGAGGTACTCGGGGAGACTCTTAGGCACAATTATATGCAAGTTTAGCCTCTCCTTTGCAGTAACAAGCTACATAAGGGCAAGTCCCATGAGATGATCATTTTTTTGAAGTGTGTTAATATGGTATATTACATTGGTTGATTTTTGAATGTTAAACCAACCTTGTATTCTTGTAATAAACCCCAACTGATCATGACATATTATTTTATATATTCTTGGGCTGTTAAAAAATTTTGTATCTGTATTCATGGGGGATATTTGACTCATAGAATAGATGTTAAATGTTTTCTACTCTTCAATTTTTGTTTTAGAAGAGTTAGTACAGAACTGCCATATGAGTAATGTTTGGTAGAATTCACCAGTGAAGCCATCTGTGCCTGGAGTTTTCTTTGCGGCAAATTTCTTTTATTACAGATTAATTTCTTTAATAGATTCAGGGCTATTCAATTTTTCTGCTTATGCCTCAGTGATCACTGGTAGTTTGGGTCTCTGAAGTTGTTGAGTTTATTGGTATGAAGTTGTCCATATTATTCCCTCATTATTCTTTAAGTATCTGTAGGATCTGATCTGTGGTCTCAGCTCTTTCAGTCCTAACATTGGTAATCTGTGTTTCTCTTTTTCTCCTGGTAAGTCTAACTAGAAGTTTATCAACTTAGTGTTCTTCTCAAAGAAACAGCTTTTGGTTTGAGATTTTTTTTCCCTAACTTTCTGAGTTAGAATTCCTTATACTCTGATTTTGATTATTTCTTTTCTTCTGCTTATTTTGGGTTTAATTTATTCTTTTCCAGATTCTTAAGTGGAAGCTTACGTCAGTGTTAAGGCTCTTCTTCCTCCCTAGTACAGGCCATGGTGACCTTGACGAGTTCTTTCTCCTTGACCCTAATGCCAAGCTCAGAACCCTTGTTCAGACCATCCTTCCAGGGCCGGCGTGGCCACCACTGATGAGCCCAGAACGAAGGGACACAGGAGCTTCCTCCCTCGTATCAGAAGGGTGAGGAGGGGGACCACCTCCTCCAGCCCCACTTCCTTCTGTCTGATCTGGGTGGGCTGGCACAAGACTTGGGTGCCACACAGTTCAGTCTGATACACAACGAAACGGCCCGAATTTGAAAGCCTGCTGGTTTCCAAGTGCCCAGTGACAGAGGAGACTCCTGGATGGGCGGAGACCATACTGCACGGTTGGTGCTCAGGTTGAACCCAGAACGGCGGGAAGGCGTTGGGTGCAGCTGGCTGCAGGAACAGTGTGAGCCAGTGCTGGGGATGCCCCCACTGCCCTCTCCCCTTTTCTCCTGATGCGTGCCCTCCACGCTCTCCTCCAGCTGAAGGACTCAGGGATGTGGGCCCTGCAACAACTCCTGAGCCTGCATCTCCCACCTCCCCCTGCTTGTCACACCAGCTGCAATGGACTCAATTCAAGGTTGACAGGTCCCAGGAAGGGCTCCAGCTGCCCTGGCAGGAGGGGTCAGGGGCTGCAGCCCAGATGCATCCCCAGGCAACACTGCCCCACACTGAGACATTCTAGCGGAGAAGCACCGGCGGAGCTGCTCTCCACTCCAAGGGCAAACACAGCTTCCATGTAGCACATTTACTTGTAAAAGTTCCCCTGGTTTTCAAAGGTGTTTCCTCTCTAATGCCAGGTTGGAGAGGATTCTGGGGGGTGGAGGAGGGTTGTGGGAGATTTTAATCCTGTGTCTACAGTAAATCTCCAGGTACCTAAATGTACTCACTTTGAGGACACACTTAGGTGAACAGATGGGAGTACAAATGCCCCAAAGCTGAGCAGCCCTTGCAGCCATTTCAAGTCTTGCCACGTGCACCGTGGTGGGGAGACTGAAGATACGGAGTTTCCCAAATCACAAAGTAAGAGAAAAATAGAACCAGGCCTGAAACTTTCCTGGCCTCAAAATACCACTGAAAACCCTTTCCCAAGAGTAGGATTTGGAAGGAGGAGAGAGAAGAGGGCTCTGGGCAGCCGGGGTGTGAGTGGGAAGGTGCCCACGGCCAGGGGGAGACCGAGCGGCCTGCTGAGTACCAGGCGTGTCAGGGATTTCCTGGTCCTTGGCTCCCCTGAAGTCCCGTCTGAGACAGGTCCACCAGGCCCCCGGTGCTGGTGCTGCCATGTGCACACCTGGCTCAGCAAATGGGGCCTGGGGGGGCAGAGGTGTGGAGCAGCCCTGATGGGGCCTAAATACACTCCAGGCTCTACAAGTCTCATGGACGTGTCTTTTCCAGTCCCAGTAAATACAAAACAAAGGGTTTTGAGCTCTGTGCTGTTTTCCTTGCAGCTCTACATGGAGCGTGCATTTGAGAGTCTGCTCTCTATTCGGTGCTCTCCCCCAGCCCCACTCTGGGCTTTCTGCTGTGCACCGTGTCCCCCCAGCTGTCTGTCTCCAGCTACAGGTGAAAACAGTGGAGCAGGAGCTGAGAAGAGAGGGTCTATTTTATTTTTTCATTTTACAGTACACCTGCCCATAAAGGCAGATTCAGGAAACAAATATATAAGGGCTATTTGATGTAAAAACTTTATAATCATCACATTTGGATAGACTGTGTGGGCAAAATATATTTATTCATTTAAATGTTACTTAAAATCTGTGATGAATTTAATGAAGCACAGCTTAAAAGACGGTCATGTGTGCAGCCCTGAAACTGCCTTTAGAGCGTGTGGTCATGCATGACACCACATGCTGTCACTGTGGGGCAAGCTCCGCCACTGGGCAGCAGTGGGCAGCAAAGAGCAAAGTCGATGCTCAGGCTCCAGGGAAATGCTCACTGATGCCCC
>PVKY010013741.1:0-10884 GCA_004027775.1 Bradypus variegatus | reverse complement strand
CTCTGGCTGAGGTGCGGTACCACCTGCTCTGCCTCCTCGCCTGCCAGGGTCTCCACCTCACTCGCGGCTGGAAGCGAAGCCGCTCCCCACTCCCGCCGCCCGCCCCTGTAGATTGACTTTTAATTCCCTGAGCAGTCATCAAAAATATAATGATGATAGAACAAACAAGAAAAGTACTGGTTTATTTTTATCTAGTGTGGCTATAATACTTAGGTTTGTACAACCAATGAAGTAACATTTGGAAAAATAAGCTAAAGCACATTGTTTCCCAACTATCTTAAAAGATGTTTTTGAATAAACAATTTTTAAAAATTTGGTCATGGTTCTTTAGACAGTCTTTTCAATTCAAGGCCAGGGTAATTTGTAGGTCTAAAATACATTACCCTTAGAGATGAAGAGAGTAGATTTATTATGAGAATTAAACACAAGTTTATTGGCTAGAATGCTAAAAGATTCCATGAGATACTGATATTAAATGTGGAGACTAGGAGGATTCTCAGCATATACAACCAGATTCAAGTTCAATCAATCAATCATTCATTGAACATACAATGCTAAATACTTTTTCAGTATGAAACTACCTTATCTAGTGATTTCCTGTCCTAAACTTCTGGAGACTGTTCTGCAGATAAAAACAGCGCATTACGTTTTACCCTGCTGCACTGATACTGACTAAACGAAACTGTGAAGCAATATAAGATGAAAGATGAACTATAAATATAAGATATATCAGAGTCCCAAAATTCCTACAACAGTCTTAAAATAATCACTCTATCAGATCTATCAGAAAATTATATTTTTATGATTCTCTTTGGTTAACTCACCTCAGAGTTAATATTTGTATTGGTATCCTCATAAGAGCTACTCTTAGATGCATCAATCATATCTTTCCAAGTTTGGGGTTGACTTAACTCTTGCTGGGAACTTGGTTCTTCCATCACTGAGGTCTCTGAATGATCAAGGAAGGAAAGTTTCACCAAAATACCTTTCAAACTTGAATTGGAAAACTTCTGAGAGACAATTTGGAATCCAAGAATTTAAGCAAAGGGTGCACAAACGTTTTTATGGTTTCCCAAATGTCACAAATATTCCCTTTTCTCTCCTCTGCCTCTTTATCACTTCTTCTTCCCATCCTCTACCATCTCCTCCACACTCACTCCCACATATTCACCCACAAGACAACATAGATAGCTCTGAAGCTCATCTTGGTATATTGTTCAGCAGATTTTAATGCCTTCAGGAAGGGTGATCAGGAAGTGGAGGTTCACTCACCAACATAAGTTGGTTTTAATATTACTTTATAATTTTGACAGTAGTAACCAGCAATGATTAATATTCCATGTTTCCTCTGGGTGGAGAGAAACATGGTTCTGGTTGATTGTATTGTTTAAATGCTATCTTATCACAAGGTGATTTTTCATGTTAGTTGTTTGAAAGTGCAACATTATCGTACTAGAATAAAAAATTTTTCTCTGTTGAGGGTTTGTGAGTATTACCCTTGGGGATGGGAGAGGTGGGGAAGAGTGGTAGACATACTATATAAACACTTTTTAAAAAATTGTCCTCAACATGCTCAAGAAGATAAATGAAAACACAGAGAAAGAAATAAAGAACATCAGGAAAACAATGAATGAACAATGTGAGACTCTCAATAAAGATATAGAAAATTTAAAAAGGAACTAAACAGAAATCCTGGAGTTGAAAACAATAATTGAAATGAAAAATTCCCTAGAGGGTTTCAATAGCAGACTAGAGCTGGCAGAATGGAGCATCAGTGACCGCAAAGATAACGCAATTGAAATGATTCAGGCTGAGGAGCAAAAAGAAAAAAAAAAGCAAATAAAGCCTTAAAAAATCTGTGGGATACCATAAGCACATCAATATACACATTATGAAAGTCCCAGAAGGAGAAGAATGAAAGGGGCAGAAGGGATATTTAAAGAAATAACAGCAGAAAACTTCCCAGATTTAATGAAAGACATTGACTATGCACAATCAAGAAGCCCAACAAATCTTAAATAGGACAAAACTCAACGAGACCCATGAACAGACACATAGCAGTCATTTTGTCAAATGCCAAGGAGGAAGAGAGAGTTCTGAAAGCTGTAGGAGAAAAACAATATGCTATATACAAGGGAGTTCCAATAAGATTAAGTTCCAATTTCTCAGCAGAAACTCTGGAGGCAAGAAGGCAGTGGGATGAGACATTTAAAGTGCTGAAAGAAAACAATTGCCAACCAAGAATTTTATATCTGGCAAGACTGTCTTTCAAAAACAAGGGAGAGACTAAGAGAATTCCAGTGTGGTGGTTTGGAACTGTATGTAACCCAGAAAAACATGTTCTTTAATCTATTCCTGTGGGTGTAAGCCCATTGTAAGCAGGATCTTTTGATGAGGTTCATTCAGTTAAGGTGTGACCCACCTCATTCAGGATGGGTCTTAATTCTATTTTTACCGGAATCCTTTATAAATGGAATGAATACAGAGAGCACGAGAGTGAGAGAGACAGCCACAGAAGCAAGAAGTTGAAAGCAACAAAACCCAGAAGAGAAGGGAGAGACTAGCAGATACCACCCTGTGCCTTGCCATGTTGCAAAGGAGTCAAGGATCACTGTCAGCTGGTCTTCAGGAAGAAAGCATTGACTTGATGATGCCTTGATTTGGACATTTTCCTGGGCTTTAACTGTAAGTTAATAAATTCCCATTGTTTAAGCCAACTCATTTTATGGCATCTGCTTTAAGCCACCTAGGAAACTCAAACAGATTTGGGTACCGAAAGGGTGGTGCTGCTATTGCAAATACCAAAATTGTAGAAATGGCCCTAGAATTGGGTAAAGGGTAGAATGTGGAAGAACTGTGAGCTATTTGATAGAAAAGGTTTAGATTGCTTTGAAAAAAACTGTTGGTAGTAATATGGTTGGTAAAGGTACTTCCGATTAGGCCTTACATAGAATATGTCATCAGAAACTGGAAGAAAGATGATCCTTGTTTTAACGTGGCAGAGAACTCGGCAAAATTGAGTTCTGATGTTAGATGGAAGGTAGAATTTGAAAGCAATGAGCTTGGATATTTAGCCAAAGAGATTTCCAAGGTAAGTGTGGAAAGTACAGCCTGGTTTCTCCTTGCAGCTTATAGTAAAATACGAGAGGAAAGGGATACGCTGAGAACTGAATTCTAGGGAACAAAGAAATCAGAAGTTGATAGTTTGGAAAATTCTGAGCTTTAGGAAAATGAATCCCCCGAGAATAGTGCTCCATGTGAGGGTTTAACTTAACAGGGATCAGTCAGCCATTTTAGTGCAAGTCAGGACTGAAGGTGCAGTTATCCAGGAAGGATCTGTGGAAAGTCCTACTGTCTGATGGTTTGGACCCCTGTGTACTACATGCAAAACTGACGACAATTTTTTTTTGCAAGAGCTATATGAATGCAACCACTGCCAGCCTGGACTAAAAAAGACAGAAAGGGGACAAATTGAAGGAAAAATCACTTCAAAGACAGAACAATGGAAGCTGAGGTCTGAAGATATCTTCTCAGGCCAAGAGATGGAACCTACCATGTGTGCAAAAAGGTTAAGTCTGCCTCAGTGCTTGCAGAGGGTGGGCTTCTTTCTGCCTTATTGTTCAGGAAGAGTGCTGTCATCCCCATCTTCAGAGAGGAGCATATTCCCTAGGGATTGTAGAGATTCTGGCCACCACCTCAGTTTTCTGAGAGTGGAGACTTCACCCCAGTGTTTGGGGAGAGCAAGGCAACCATGCAAGTGCTTGGAAGGGGTTGGGCTGACACTTCCTCAGGCCCAGAGGACAAAACATTGTTCTATAGATAACTCTCAGGCTTTGAAATCTAATGAAGTATGCCCTGCAGGGTTTCAGAATTGTTTGGGACCCATGACCCCTGTTTTCCTTCTAATTTCTCCCTCCAGAAATGGGAATGTTTATCCTATACCTGTCTTCCTTTTATATTGGAAGCAGATAACTTGTTCTCCAGGTTTCACAAGTCCACAGACAGGGGAGTTGTGCCCCAGGTCAGACCACACCTATAACTGATTTGATGAGCCTGTGTATTTAGCATTGTTACCAAAATGACAAGGTTTTTGGGATATTGTGATGGAATGAATGTATTTTGCATATGGAAAGAACATGTCTTTTGGGGGTCCAGAGGGTGGGGTATAATAGTTTGGAACTGTATGTACCCCCCAAAATCATTTTTTTTTAAATCTAATCCATTTCTATGGGTGTAAAACCCATTGTAAGTAGGATCTTTTCATAGGGCTACTCCAGTTAAGATGTGACCCACCTCATTCTGGATGGGTCTTAATTATATTATTAATGGAGTCCTTTATTAAAGGAATGAATACAGTAAGAGAAAGAGAGAAAACCACAGAAGCAAGAAGCTATACAAGCAACAAAACCTAGAAGAGAAGGGAGAGACCAGCAGACGTCACCATATGACTTTGCCATGTGACAAAAGGGCAAAGGATCTCCGTCAGCTGGTCTTTGGGAAGAAAGCATCGCTTTGATGGTGCCTTTATTTGGACATTTTCCCAGGTTCTAAATGTAAGCTAATAAATTCCCATTGTTTAAGCCAACCTACTTTATAGTATCTGCTTTAAGCAGTCAAGGAAACTAAAACACCCAGACAAACAAAAACTGAGGGAGCTCATCACCACAAGATCTGTCTTACAAGCAATGCTGAAGGAATCCTTCAGACTGAAAGGAAAGGAAAGGAGACAGTAGTTCAAAGCAGCATGAAGAAATAAAGACCTCTGGTAAAAGTAACCATACTGATAATTATAAATGCCAGTACTATTGTATCATATTTTTTGGTATGTAACTTACATTTTTACTTCTTACAAGTTCCAAAATGCAAATGCATAAAAGTAATGATAAATATGTAGTTTTGAATATAAAATAAAACATATAAAGACATAATTTATAACCAGTACAAAAAAAGGGGTGGGGATGGAGGAGTACAGGGATAGTGTATGTGTGTACTACTGAAATTAAATTGGTATCAAATAAAAAATAATTGTTATAGATGCTAAATTTTAAATCCATGGTAACCCCAAAGAAAATATATGCAAAATATATACCGAAAGAAATGAGAAGGGACTCAAAACGGTACAAAACAATAAACAATAAATAAATACAAAAGTAGGCATTAATGGAAGAATTGAAGGACAAAAAAGGTATAAAAGTGACAAAGACCAAATAGCAAAATGGCAGAAGAAAGTCCTGCATTATCAGTAGCTACTTTAAATGTAAATGCATTAAACTCTCCAGTCAAAAGGCAGAGGTTGGCAGAATATGATTAAAAAAAATAAAAGCATGATCCAGCTATATGCTGTTTGTAAGAGACTCACCTTAAATTCAAAGACACAAGGAGGTTAAAAGGGAAAGGATGGAAAAATCTATACCATCAAATAGTAAAGAAAAGAGAGTTGGGGTAGCTATAGTAATATCAGATAAAATAGACTTTAAATCAAAAACTGTTATGAGAGACAAAGAAGGTACTGGATGCTGAAAAAGGGATCAATTCAACAAGAAAACCTAAAAATTATAAATATATATGCACCTAACAGGAGACCCCCAAAATATATGAAACAAATAGAGCTGAAGAGCAAATAGACCATTCTACATTAATACTAGGAGACTTCAATGCACCACTTTCAATAATGGATAGAACATCTAGACAAAAGACTAGTATGGAAATAGAAGACTTGAATGGTACTATAAAATAACTGAACCTAAGAGACAGATGTAGAACACTTCACCCAACAGCAGCAGAACACACTTTCTTCTCTAGTGCACAAGGATAATTCTCCAGGGCAGACCATAAGTTATGTTACAAAACAAGTCTCAATAAATTTTTAAAAATATTGATACCATACAATATATCTTCTCTGATCAAAACAGAATGAAGCTAGAAATCAATAACAGAGTGAGAACAAGAAAATTCACAAATAGGTGGAAATTAAACAACACGCTCTTAAATAACCGAAGGGTCAAAGACAAAATCAGGAGGGAAATTCAGAAATAACTTGAGGAAAACAAAAATGAAAACACAACTATACCCAAACTTATGGGATGCAGGAAAGGCAGTACTTAGAAAAATTTATAAAAAGGAAGAAAAAGTACAAATGAGAGACCTGACCTCACAATGATAAAATCAGAAATGAAAGGGGAGATATTACTACCAACCTCAAATAAAAACTACTGTAAGAGGATATTATGAACAACTGCATGCCAACAAATTAGATAACCTAAGTGAAATGGACAGATTCCTAGAAACACACAAACTACTTACACTGACACAAAAAGAAACAGAAGATCTCAACAGACCAATAACAAGTAAAGAGATTGAATCTATAGTCAAAAACCTTCAAACAAAAGAAAAGCCTAGGACCAGATGACTTCACAGGTGAATTTTACCAAACATTTCAAGAAGAATTAACACTAATCCTGCTCAAACTCTTCCAAAATATAGAAGAGAAGGGAACACTCCCTAACTCATTCAAGGAGGCCAACATCACCCTAATACCAAAGCCAGATAAAGATACCACAAGAAAAGAAAATTACAGACTAATAACCCTTATGAATATAGATGAGAAAATTCTCAAAAAAAATACTAGCACACCAAATCCAACACTGTGATCAAGTGGGATTTCTCCCAGGTATGCAAGAGTGGTTCAACATTACAAAATTAATCATGAAATATACCATATTAATAGAATGAAGGAAAAGAACCACATGGTCATCTTAATTGATGCAGAAAAGGCATTTGTCAAAATCCAGCATCCCATCTTGATCAAAGCACTTAGAAAATGAGGAATAGAAGGAAACATCCTCATCACGATAAAGGGCACATATGAAAAACCCATAGCTAACATCATACTCAATGGTAAAAGACTGAAAGCTTGCCCTCTAAGATCAGGAACAGGACAAGGATGCCCACTGTCACCACTGTTATTCAACATTGATCTGGAAGTTCTAGCCACAGCAATTAGGCAAGAAAAAGAAATAAAAAAGGCATCTGAATTGGAAAGGAAGAAGTAAACCTTTCTCAACTTGCAGATGACATGATCCTATATATAGAAAATCCTGAAAAATCCACAACAAAGCTACTAGAACTAATAAATGAAATCAGCAAAGAGGTGGGGTACAAGAGCAATATGCAAAACTCAGTAGTGTTTCTATACACTAGCAAGGAACAATCTTAAGAGAAAAATCAAGAAAAATTTCCATTTACAATATCAATTAAATGAATCAAATATCTTGGAATAAATTTAACCAATGATGTTAGGGACTTAGACACACAAAACTAAAAAACACTGCTAAAACAAAAATCAAAGAAAACCTAAATAATTGGAAGGGTATTTCCATGTTCATGGATTGGAAGACTAAATAGAATTAAGATGTCAATTCTACCCAAAGCAATTTACAAATTCAACATGATCCCAATCAAAATTCCAACAGCTTTCTTGGCAGCAATGGAAGCCAATCATTAAATCATATGGAATGGTAGAAGTCCCCGAACAGCCAAAACCATCTTGAAGAAGAATAAAGAAGTTGGAGGACTCACACATCCTGATTTTTAAACATATTACAAAGCTACAGTAATCAAAACAGCATGCTACTGGCACAAGGACAGACATATAGACCAATGGAATTGAACTGAGAGTTCAGAAATGAACCCTTACATCTCTGGCCAATTGATATATTTTTTCAATCCATTTTTTTAAAGTAGAGAAGTTGTAGGTTTACAGAAAAATTATACAGAAACTACAGAGTTCCCATGTCATCACATTTTTAAGTAATGTTGTTCCATTCAATATGACTATATGGCTGTCTACCACATCACTCCTACCTTCTCCAACCCCACTTCTCAATCAGGTGAGTTGGCAGGAAAATTGAGATGGGTAATATCAAAACGGAGCAAATGAGCTGCTTCAAGCTGTAGATTCCTGTTCTAGCAGGTAACCTGAGTAACTGTTTCCTGTTGACCATCAGTGTAAAAGTCAGAGTCATAAATAAGGACAGATGTTGGAAGCAGTGATTAAAGCTACAAATCAAAGAGGGATTTCCATGTGTAGGAAGGATGGCTGCTCATGAATTAAGTTAGTCTTTTCAGGCAGCCCATGGAGGAGTGCTAGTAATAACTATCAGTAGCACTCAAAGATTTGCAGTATGAAACATTATGCATGGGACTGAACTGCCCATATGAGAGCTAAGACATCAGCATGGGTCTTGTTAGAGAATGGCATTTATATGAAGTTTGTCTGGCCAACTGATTTTTGACAAGGGTGCCAAGTCCACTCAATGGGAAAATAATAGTTTTTTCAACACATGGTGCTTGGAAAATTGGATATGCATATGCAAAAGAAGGAAGGTTGACCCTTACATCATACCATATATACAAATTAACTCAAAATGTTTCAAAGACATAAAGATAAAAACCAAAACTATATCACTCCTGTAAGAAAACATAGTGAAGCATCTTCGGACCTTATGTTAGGCAATGGTTTCTTAGACGTACATCAAAAGCACAAGCAACAAAGAGAAACAGATAAATGGGACTTCATCAAAATTAAAAACTGTGCTTCAAACGACTTCATCATGAAAGTAAAAAGACAACCTACAGAATGGGAGAAAATATTTGGAAACCACATATCCAATAAGGTTTTACTATCCAGAATATATAAAGAAATACTAAACTCAACAAAAGACAACCCAATTAAAAAACGGGTAAAAGAGTTGAACAGACATTTCTCTAAAGAAGATTTATAAATGATCAAAAGTACATAAAAAGATGCTGAACTTCATTAGCCATTAAGAAAATGCAAATCAAAACCACAATGAGATACCATTTCATACCCACTAGAATGGCTACTATTTAGAAAATGGAAAATAACAAGTGTTAGAGAGGATGCAGAGAAATAAAAACACTCATACACTGTTGGTAGGAATGTTAAATGGCACAGCCACCGTGGAAAACAGTTTGGCGGATCCTCAAAAAGTTAAGTATAGAATTACCATATGCCCTGGCGATTCCCTTCTAGGTGTATATCCAAAAGGATATCGGGACTTGAACTGATGTTTGCCCACCGATGTTCATGGCAGCATTATTCACAATTGACAAAAGATAGAAGCAACCCAAATGTCCATCAACAGATGAAAAGATAACTAAAATGTGGTAATATACATACAATGGAATGCTTATCAGTTATAAAAAAAAGGAATGAGGTTCTGATACACGGGACAGTACTGATAAACCTTGAAGATATCGATCGAGTTGACTGAAATAAACCAGACACAAAAGAACAAATACTGTATGAGTTCAATGATACAAAGTAATTAGACAAAGAAAATTCATGGAGTCAGAAAATAGGATACAGTCACCAGGGATTGGGGTAGGGGTAGGGAATGGGGAGTTAATGCTCAATTGGTACAAGGTTTCTGGTTGGGGTGATAGAACAGTTTTGGTGATGGATAGTGGTGATGGTAGCACAACACTGTGAATGTAATTACCACCATGAATTATATATCTGAATATAGTTCAAAGGGGAAAACTTTAGGTTATATATATGTTACTAGAATAAAAATTTTTTAAAAACCATAGGTCTGTACAATACAAATAGTGAAACCTAGTGTAAACTAAGGACTGTAGTTAATCATACCATTATAATTCTATTCTTTCATCAATTTAACAAGGGTACCACACTGATGTATAGTGTTAAGTATGGGGAAAATTTTGTGTGAGGGGGTGTATGGGAACTCCATATGTTCTGCATGATTTTACCATAACCCTACAACTTCTCGAATTAAAAAAAAAAAAAAGAATAGTCCACATAGTATATATACTTTTAAATGAATTCTCTGGGACAAAAATCAAGCCTAAAAGCAGAAATATACAATGCTGATGAAGCCATTGCTTTTAAGTTTAAAATGCTTTTCTAGAGATAGTGCTTATATTTGAGAATATGAAATTGGATCCCATCTTCATTTTGATATATAAAATGCAATTTTTGTCTCTGCAACATTCCCTTCAACATCAAAAGTATTAGGAAGTCTCACCTACTATGTTTTGGCTTCCCATTTCTTCCCTTACTGACTCCTTCTGTATCAATTTTCTTCCAAGTTTAAAGCCAGAAGACATAAAGCATTTTGTAAACAACTGTAAAAATATACATATTTGTTTCTTGTTTTTGTACATGTAAAGCAATTCAAGAAAACACATATGCTAAAAAGTAAAAACTATAATTCATGTACATATACCCAGCAAATTAATTCAAAAGAAGTGAGAAGGTATATAGCCACAAGTTTAAATTCTGTTGTATATATGTATATAAACATTCATTTATTTATTTATAACCAAACATCACACCCATGTAAAAGGATGGAAACTATTACCATTTTTAGTTCAGCATGAATTAAATCCTGGGCAGCAGTTGACAGAAGTGTATCCACTCCTCCTTGTTTCTTCCACATCAACAATCTTTGGGTGGGTGGTGCAAGTTTGAAAACGACAAGTGTGTCGGTAAAGGAAGTAAGCTGTTTATGCATAGTTTTGCTACTGATCTCCTTGACAGGATCTATGAGCAATTTCCTCCTTTTACCTTTCCTTTTCTCAGCAATATCTAAGTATAAGAAATAGGCGCAAATGTGATCGGTTGTACAGCTTTTAAAAATGATATTCTAGGCGCTACATAGTTAAGGAATGTCTACCACAATATACTGTATAAATTTGCACTGGAAGGAAAATGGTCCTTCTCCTCTCTTCTGAAAATTATGCTTTATAAGGGTTTTGTACAGCTAGAGTGCCTGAGCAGCCACTAGCTGATGTGTTTGTTGCTTTAATGTGCTTAGGAGGAATTTGTTGACCTGCTAA
>PVKY010013740.1:0-10832 GCA_004027775.1 Bradypus variegatus | reverse complement strand
GCTATGGGGCTGGCAACAGGCAGGAGTGTTTCCTGTCCACCAGGATGGTGGCTGTGAGTGTACGCCCCCCTTTTCTTGGGAAGTTGTGGTGTTTAGTGAATTCTCTCAGCCTCTGGATTATTGCCTTTTGTCTCAGAGCTCTCTTAGTTCTGCACTCATTTTAGAGTAATAATTTTAGAAACAGAAAAGAAAAAAAAAGAGGTCCTCCTCACAGATCTAGTGGGTTATTGAAATGTTAAGAGACAAAGCAGTTAGGGCCATTAATGAGATATCCAGGGGACAGAGAGTTCAGTCCCTCCTCAGAAATTGCCCGAGCTCTGCCCTTCCCCCTTCCAAGCGCCCAAACTCCAAAAAGCTGCTGCTTTTTTTCTTTTCTTTTCCTGGGTTCCCAGCGCCAGCGCTCCCTCCTCCCACGGGACCGAGCCTGGCTGGGAGGGGCGCGGGTCCCCTGGCCGCAGAACCTTTCTGAGCGGTATTCAAAGCCACTGTCCACGGCGGATAATGTGGCGTGTGACTGGTGCCGCAAGAAAAGGTCCCCGCCAGGCTGGGTCTCCTGGCGCGGCTCCGTGCCGTGCGCTCGGCCCCGGGCAGGAGCAGCCCCACCCACCAGGGAGACGGCTGTGAGCAGCGCGGCCCCTTTCTTTCACCTGCCCCTGTCTCCCCTTTGTTTCCCTGGGCCCGAGACAATCTGCAGTGGGTATGGGAAGGGGAATCCTCCACGTCAGACACCGAGGTGTTAGTCCACATCACTCCTGTCCTATCTGCCACTGCTCCCGGGCTCCAAGCTCCAACCCGCTGTTTCCCCGCACTGCAGCGTGGCCGAGGGACTTAGCCGAATCACTCACTCGTCCCAGAATGCAGACTCCTGGTTTCAGCAAATGCACGTTCCCTGTGGCTTTCGCAGACCTTGTCCGGCTGGTGCTACCCTGGAGTTGACGTTCTGGGTCACTTTCTGGTTTCCGCTCAGTGTCTTTCACGGAGGCGTCTCCCTGCTCTGTCTCACCTAGCCGCCATCATCCAGACTAGCTTTCATAGTAAAATTGTTAAAAGGGTTTCAAGACTCTTCAGCATCAACTGGTGCCTTCATTCTAATTCCCAGCCACAGTCTACCGCCATCATTTTTAAGTGTACAGTTCAGTGGTATTATACTCACAAGGGCTGTACAACCATTACCACTGTCTATTTCCACAATTTTTCATTACCTCAAACAGAAACTCTATACCCATTAAACATTATCCCCCTGTTCTGCCCTCCCTCTAGCCTCTGGTAACCTCTAATCTACTTTCTGACTCTATGAATTTGCCTATTCTAGATATTTCATAAGCGGAATCATACAATATTTGTCACTTTGTGTCTGGCTTATTTCACTCAGCACAATATTTTCAAGGTTCATCCATGTTGTGCATGTATCACAATTTAATTCCTTAATAAGCTGAATAATATTTTGTTATATACACATTTTGTTTATTCATTCATCTGTTGATGGACACTTGCGTTGTTTCTGCTGTTTGACTTTTGTGAATAATACTGCTGTAAACATCGGTGTACAAGTGCCGAGTCATATGGTAATTCTATATTTAACTTTCTGAGGAACTGCCAAACTGTTTTCCACAGTCTGGTGGCTGCACCATTTTACCTTCCCACCAACAAGGTACACGGGTTTCAGCTGCACCATATCCTCATCAAAACGTGTTATTTTCTGTTTATTTGTTGTTTGTTTCATAATAGCCACTCTGGTGGGTGGGTATCAGCTGATTTTTGACAAGGACACCAAGACAATCCAATGGAGAAAAAATAGTCTTTTCAACAAATGGTGCTTCACAATTGGATATCCACGTGCAGAAATGTAGTTGAACCCCATCCTTACAGCATACACAAATATTAATTCAAAATGAATCAAAGACCTAAATGTAAGAGTTAAACTATGAAACTCTTGGAATAAAAAATAGGAGTAAATCTTCATGAACTTGGGTAAGGCAAAGCCTTCTTAAACATGACACCAAACATACAAGTGACAAAAGAAAAAGTAGAGAAATTATACTTCATCACAATTAAAACCTTTTTTGCCTCAAAGACAAAAATAGATGTTGATGAGGATGTGCAGAAACTGAAATCTTCATACAATACTGCTGGGTATATAAAATGGCGCAGACATTTTGGAAAACAGTCTGGCAATTCCTTAAATGGCTAAACATAGAGTTTTCATGTGGCTGACCCAGCAAATCCACTCCTAGGTATATTCCTAAGGAAAATGCAAACATATGGTCACCCTAAAACTTTTACACAAATATTCATAGCAGCATTATTCATAAGAGCCAAAAAATGGGAAAAACCCAAATGTCCATCCACTGATGAATGGATAAATAACATCCATTCAATGGAATACTATTTGGTCATACAAACCAATGAAGTGCTGACACATGCTAAAACATGGATGAACCTTGAAAACATGCCAAGTGAAAGAAGCTGGTCACAAAAGACCCCCACATATTGTATGATTCCTTTATATGAAATAGTCCAGAATAGGCAAAGCTAGAGAGACAGAAAGTTGATTTAGTGGTTGCCAATGGCTTGGAAGAAAGGAAATGGGGAGTGACTACTAAAGGATACAGCTTTTCTTTTTGGTACCCGAAAATATGAAAATGTTCTAAAATTGACTGTGGTGATGGTTGTACAACTCCGTGAATATGTTAAAATAGCATTAATTGCATACCTTAAATTAGTGAATTTTGTGGTACGTGAATTATATATCAATGGAGTTGTTTAAAAAAAGTCTTATGTACATTGTTCATTTTTTTTTTAGATGGAAACTCCAAAAGTGCATTTCTTTGTATAGCACTTTGTTAATAAATCAATATTAAGGCCAATTTGTACTTACATTATCAAAATAACAGTCATAACCATCAGGAGAGGCTTTTTTCAGAGCTTCTTCCAAAGACTTCACTGTCTTGTAATTAAAGACAATATCAAATCCAAGCTTTTTAAGGTAGGCAACCTTTTCATCAGACCCTACAGCTCCAACCACTTTGCAGCCCTAAAAGGAAGGAAAATGGAAACCATTTATAAGTCACAGGCATGGACCAACTCAACCCTCCTAGTCTAGTATAGTCAACTCCCCAATACTATTCTCCTACGTGTTAATACACATATATGAAGAATACCATAATAGGCCAGCATATGTGAAATGAGTCTCTGACCCAGCGTATAACCCACCCATAACTTCAGCTTGCTTCTGGCCACCACTGATTCCTTTTATGTTTATTTGGCTTACAGTCTGATTCAACCAGCTACTTTGATGACCTATTCATTTGGCTTCCTTGGTTCTTTATTTCTGGGCTTCTTCCCCTTGCAATGACTTGTGTCCTATCTCTTGGTGCTGAAGTTCCTCAGAGCAGTATTTTGGTTCAGCTCCAGGCCTCCCGTATCTGAGAAATGCTGTCATTGACAGGCCTCCTAGTAACTACCCCTCATTCCCTGATATGGCCCAAAGCATTGGCCTAGTTGCTGGCTAACTGCAGAGGAACCAGAGGGCACTCTGGAAAGCACTTTTAGGATGAGACTAGAGGGCAGGTAGGTACGTAGGAAGTAGCTGCCTTGTGTTCTGAATATATTCCTGAAGACCAGAATTTGAACTATGGTGCATTTTGAATTGAAGAAGGATCTCTGTGTTCATACAGGTTCTCTCTCTGCAAACAGGGACCTCCATATACTTTTTCCATTCCTTCATAATCCAAGAAAAAACTATTCTGCAATAGTTGGTCCTTTCCCTTCTAACCCTATACACTCTCTGAGGATGATCTCTTTTACTCTTATGACCTCACTGCTTCCTTCATGCAGATGACTCCATCTGCTATGAACTGCAGGCCAAGCCTCTCTCCTGAGTTCCAAATTAGTAATGCCAGATAATTGACAAGACATCTTCATTTGGATGGTTGCAGGTACCTCAAAATCAGTGTGTCCAAAATTGAATGTATTTTTCCTTTGTTCCTTACTTGTTGTTCCTCTTCTAATCTCTATTACAGTGAATGATACCACCAGTCATCTATTTATCCAGTCCTGAAATATGTAGGTCCTAGGAGATGCTTTCTGTTCCATCACTGTCCATTTTCAATCAATCACCAGGTTTTATTTATTCTTTCTTAACCAATCTTTAAAAGCTAGCCCTGACTTCCTATCTCCATTGTCACTGCATGAAAATTTTCATCTGAATTACTGTAAGAGCCTCCTGACTGGTCTTCTTCCTGGGTATTTCGTGCCTAGGAATTACTCTCCTCAAAGGCCAAAATGATTTTCCTAAAGCATAGAGTGAATCATGTCACTCCTTTAAGGATGGAGTACAAACTCTTAGCATGGCAGTGTCCAGTGGATTTTCTACCAGGAAGAGTAGATATTTTAAAGGATGTGTTCATACAGTTTCAGGTTTCTCAGTGAGAGTAAAAAAAAAAATACTGCATTAGTTAAACAAGTACAGGTTATGGGAATGGAGCAATCCCAGAATAAGATAATCCTTAGTTACGAAAAACCTGATTACTGAACTAAAACTGACAAGAGACAGCAAATAGTAAAGCAAAACTGATAGTGCAGAAAACCAATTAAGTCAGCTGGAGGACCAAATCAAGGAAGTTCAGAACTCAGAGAGAAAAAAGTAAAAAAGATGTAACTATGAGAGCAAAGATAAAATACAAAGAGACCAGTTCCAGGAGAAAGAGAATGCACATACTGTCGCAGGATAATATCTCTACTGAGGAATCTGATAATGAGGATGCTGGCTCCTCTCTGTGCTGCTCTTATAACACCTATGTTTTCTGTTCTGACAGTGAAGAACCACTTCTTCCTTCCAATATAGAAGCATATTTAACAGAACTTTTACCTAAAAGCATTCCAGTATAATTTCCAAATGATAAAAAGTGGAAAGGCCTTACTGTAATACTGGGACAGATGATTCATATCCTTCAAGTCCTATATTAGAAAATTATACTGAAGGAGAAGCTAAATTGTTAAGAAAAGCTGTGAATATTTTCATGAAAGCAGAAAGGCCCTCTCAAGCTTCTTAGATAGAGATAACATGTAATCTTCTGGTCCTCTGTGAAAACAGGATAGGGCTGCAGCTGTTACTTTAATCACAGATAAGTCATAAATAATGTAGCAAAGTTGGATACAGTCCTAATCCAATGTATGTTTATCAGCATGATGCAATGGCTAAACTAATCATAGAATAAAATGAGAAAACTATATTAAAAATTTAGAGACAAGTAGTAGTAATCTCTTTTCTAATTTTCAGACTTTATATATGTAAAAGTATGTTATGTGGCTCTTACAGAAATCATAGCTTAATTAGTAAAAATATTATCATAGAGATTTACAGGCATTCAAGGCTAAGTCTCTAATAACATTGTGGATACCCTCCTTTGATCTTGAATTACTCATGGATCAAGACGCTTCACTTCGTGAGTCACTCATATTCATGACGCATCATTTAATGTAAAAATAGAATGTGACTTACTTAAAGGTTCTCTAAATCAAGATGGTATAAATTTTCTGTAACTTAAACAATGGGGAGCTCTCTGCTCTCGTGTGCAGCTGCATTTGTAGGAGCAGGGGCTCCCAGGCTTGGAAAGGTATCAATTAATTTTTACATTGTAAACTTGTTCCTTTTACCTTAAAGTGCTCCTTTAGTAAAAATGTGTTAAAGTTGAATTCTTGTCTTGAGTGCTCTTACTTTTAAACTATTTTCTGTCCCTGTACTCTTAATTGAGTGGGACGTTACTTGATGAAGCCCAAACCCATTGAACCACGACCTGACAAGGCCCAGGCCTTTTCTAATGGAGGTCATAGGTTTGAGGTGTAAAGAGATGAACCTGTGACACAGTTCCCAACGGGGAAAACAGAGTAGATAGAAAGGCAATTATAAAATAATTGGTAGACAAAAATGTTTCTTCATTTGAAAGAAAACTTGAGTCTTCAGATTATAATGGCTGAGTTCCATGCAGGATTAAACAACAACAACAAAAAGACATATATAGTATTCAAAGATTAACAGGAAATTCTTACAAGCATCTAAGAAAAAAACTAATTACCTGCAAAGTAGAGAGAGTCAGATTAGCTTTGAACATCTCATTTGCAACATTAAATGGAAATTGAAAAATGAAACTGTTTTATGAGTTCTGGGGTAAAGGGATGATTAGGATTTGGAATGCTATACCCAGCAAAATTAAAAGGAATTTTCAGATGCCCTAATCTAAATATGTTAATAATAATGTGGAATTTTAAACATAGATTATTTTTTTCACAAGGCCAATTCTATTTTTTTTCAAGTTACAAAAATATGAGCATGTCAAGAATATAGTCTGATCCACATAAGAGTAGTTCCAACCATTTAGAGTTATACAGAACTTGGAGAAAGCAAGTCATACATGTCTTAAAACACAGGACAATTTGTGAATAGTACACAACCATTCGATCAGTTATTGCTAGGTATATTCAGTTACTACTTGAGACTGTTCTCCATAATGGAAAAGACAATTTTAGGGTATTTTGATTGCTGCTGCTTAAACTGTGGTTTTAAAAAGCCAATCCGAATGAAAAATAAGCTCTCTTTGAGTAAAATATCACATGTAAGTTTTGATCTGTAACATAAGGAGTGGAAGGGGATAATTTCTAAATTTCAGTTTCAGCCCCTTTTTATATTTAGTTCTATTTTGTTAGTATTATCAGAAATATAATGGAGCAAGAGGAAATGACTTACCAGTTGTATAATTGATAAGAAACATTAATTTTGAGTTGTAATGTAGAAACGAAGTTGGCACATCTAACTTAAAAACATTTTTAAAAGCACATTTAACCCAGTAGCCTTGACTCTGGGAGATGATTGTACAGCAGCGTGGCTTACAGGGGGTGACAGTGTGATTGTGGGGGCCTTGTGGATCACGCCCCCTTTGTCCAGTGCATGAGTGGAAAAATGGGGATGGAAGACTGAATGCAGGATGGAGTGGGATGGGGGGATGATTTGGGTGTTCTTTTTTGCTTTTGTTTTTTTATTCTTGTTTTTACTTTTTCTGGTACAAGGAAAATGTTCAAGGAGTAGATTGGGTTGATGAATGCACAACTGTGTCATGGTGCTGTGGACAGCTGTGCACTTTGGATGACTGTGTGGTATGTCAATATATCTTAATGAAATTGAATTTTTTAAAAAGCGCATTTAGAAAATGGAAAACCATTTAAAGTTTAACCAAAGTGACTTTCTTTTTCCCCCTTTAAAAGTTCAGACATTGTGTTGGGCTTCCTCACCTGGATTGTTGCTGATGTTCTCACAAACATTGAGGACTAGCGGTTTGGTATACTGAGCCCTCTGTCTTGGGACTTGCCCTCATGGAGCCCATTACTGCAAAGGAGAGGCTAAACCTGCTTATGACTGTGTCTGAGAGTCTCCCTCTGAGTGCCTCTTTGTTGCTCAGATGTCAGATGTGGCCTCTCTCTCTAGCTAAGCCAACTCGGCAGGTGATATCGCTGCCCTCCCCCCTAATGTGGAATCTGACTCCCAGGGGTGTAAATCTCCCTGGCAACATGGGATATGACTCCCAGGGATGAATCTGGACTTGACACTGTGGGATTGAGAACATCTTCTTGACCAAAAGGGGGATGTGAAATGAAACAAAATAAATTTTCAGTGGCTGAGAGAGTCCAAATGGAGTCGAGAAGTCACTCTGGCAGGCACTCTTACACACTATATAGATAACCCTTTTTTAGGTTTTAATGTATTGGAATAGCTAGAAGTAAATACCTGAAACTATCAAACTGCAAAAAAAAAAAAAATCAGACATCAAGTTCATCAATTTGTTCTTCTGAATTTTATGGGTTTATGAAGATCTGCCATTCTTCATTTCCTCTTAGTAAAAAATACTTTCTAAAAGATTAATATATATTCAATATCGTATGGAAGAACAATTCATAGTTTAAAACTTTTTAACTTTAAATAATTAAAAAAAGATAATGCAATCGACAGTGTAAAAACACACGGAAAAAGTCACTTATTTTGTGGGTGATTAATATATAGGAAATTTTTGGCCTAAAGTTCACATGGAAGACTTAGAAGTTCAGGGTACCTTAAAGAGACATGTCCTGATGCTACTGACAATGGCTTTGTTTCCAACTTTCATGTTAGACCCCAGCTGCCAAGGTTAGACTTATTGCTGACAATTTTACCCCTACGAGTTCTTGAAAAATTGGGACATATATTGGTTTGGTATGAAGTGAAGCAGAAAAACCTTAAAAAAAAAATCGTTCTTAGAACAAAAGTGACACTTATAACCATTTGGCAAGGACAATTTATTACCTTAGTGAATTAAATCCTAAAAATAGGCTACAGTTTTAGGAGGTAGAAAACAAGTACCAAAAATTTAGCATTTGGTCAGTCCTCCTTCTTAGTTTTAGTTCCAACTGCAGATCTCTATATTACTTATTCCCCATCCTCTCAGCAAAGCTATCAATCTTACTATCATTTATTACCTAAAGTTATAGACTTGGAAATGCCAACAGAAATCTTTTTAAGAAGTTTTGCTCTTAAGTCACTCAGGTTATCAATTTAGATCATTTTGTACCTCTCTGGTCAATTAACTCACTTCACAAGAAAACGTGCCAAAAGAAAAAAAAACTTAACATGAAAAAAAGACAACTACTGAACAGGTCTATGTGCAATTCCAACATATCAGAGTAGTTATGCAAACCCAAAATTAGTAGTTAAACATAGATTATTGAACTATAATTTAGGATGGGGGTAAATTAAGAGGGTAAGAAGTTCAAATACATACTTTCAATCAAAAGGTAAACACTAGCAGAATATAAACAACACTTAGATTCTAAACAATTAGAGGGAAAAGAACAAAGAATATGATACAAAGTGTGGTAAATTGAATTATGTACCCCAATTTGACATGTTCTTAATCCATATTCCTGTGCATGTGAACCCATTGTAAATAAGACCTCTTGAAGTTGTTATTTTTAGTTAAGGGGTGGCCCAACTGAATGAGGGCAGGTCTTAATCCAGATTTGGGGGGCCTTATAAAGTGAACCAGGAAGTCACAGAAGCTAGAAAGAAAGAAGATGTTGCCCATGTGACGGGAAGCAAGGATTCAACCTAAAGATATCCAAAGATGGCTGGTAGCCAGCACCAGAACACTACAGATTTGGGGACAAAGCAAGCCTTGCTGATACCTTGATTTTGGTCTTCCAGCTTCTGAAACCATGTGCCAAAATATTACTGCTGTTAAACCAACCCATTGCATGGTATTTTTGATAGCAGCTCAGGCAAAGTAAGGCACAGAGTAGCAATAATCAATAAACAGAAAACAAAATAAGATGGTATGAATAGGACCAAACATTCCAATTATGACAATTAATATGAATGGATTAAATTTACTTATTAAAACACTGAGACTTTCAGAAGGGGATAGAAGGTAAAATGCATCTAATCTATTATAAGAAATATACATAAAATAAACAGAAAATTTGAATAAAGGAATATATTTATGGACAATTTTTTTTATCAAACTTTTATAATAAAACTCCTTATAGTTTTAAACTATAAACATTTGAAATTGGAATATTGGAAATATTCCTAATTCATTTTGTAAGTCTAGCATAACCAAAGCTAAACACTCTGATAAGTTCAGAACAAAAAAGCAGTTACTGCCTACAAACTCATTTCTCTAGACGAGGCCATTCCTGACTTTATACCTGCAATGCTACCAAATCACAATGGGCAGATTGTCTTTGTTATATCATTTCCTCCCTCCTCCCATTTCTCAATCATTCCCAGTGTCCAACTTCTAAACATGATCAAGACTAGACTATAAACACTCTGAGACCAGGGAAGTTCTGTTCTGTTCTCTGTTGCAGTCTCAGGGCACAGGGTGGGTCTTGCATAAAAAATATGTGTTACTGGAGGAAGTCACTTACCTTGAGCTTAGCTACCTGCCCCACAACAGAGCCCACTGCTCCTGCTGCTGCATTAAGCATCACCGTTTCTCCACCCTTCACACCACAGACGTCAAGTAGGCCAAAGTATGCTGTTAGGCTGACAGAAGAAAGTTAAGGATATGTAGATGTATCTTTCTTAGAAAGATAGTTTCTTTCCCCTATAATTCATTCATTTCACCCCAAAGGTCTTCTCAGCAGCCCAGTGCCATGGGTCCAAGTAAAAGAACCCACAGGAAATGAATATGACCAGCTACCCACCTCCCCCTTCCCTGCTCCTAGATAGGAATAAAGATGATGTGAACCAGGGAGGGAATGGACAGTTGGCTGGAAGGGGGCTGCATCCTTTCCATTCCCAGGCTGGACCCCAGGGGAAAAAGAAGATAGATCTCCCTTAAACTTTAGGGATGCAAGAATAAAGAGCTTACCCTTCCCAGGTAAGTCTTAGGGAGATAGTAATGGTGCCATAGCCACCAAGTAGATACAGTGAAACAATGTACCTAGGAATGAGAGGGTCAGAGAGAGCCCCTTGTATGGTATGGAAGAACTTCTGAAAGTTCCTCTTATCACCCCAAGTGGCATGTTGGAGTCAGCTTGCAGGGAAAGAAGTACTGGGCCTGCAGGAATGCAGTATGGACAGTACTGATGGGGAATAGGTGAGGAGAGCTCTACACCTTAGTGGATTGCCAGCTTGGAACAGAATGTCATTGAGAACCCAAGGGGAAAAGTTACACTTTCACAGGAAACCAGCATAAGACCAAGATAGGTCAAGACCAAGAAGTTGTTGCCCCCCTCTACAATTGTGTTAGATCTTGGAGCTTTCCATCAACTCGAAAAAGAAAAGAAAGGGGGAATCTCAT
>PVKY010013739.1:0-10883 GCA_004027775.1 Bradypus variegatus | reverse complement strand
GAGAAGGCCCAGACCTATAAACACCTGACTACAGAGCACTCACTCAGACAGCCGCCTCCGTCTCCTCTCCTGCTCCACCCCAGGCTCTGGCAACCTCCCCCTCACTGCCTGTGCCAGGACTCAGTGGTGGTGAACGTATTTAGAGATCTGGGACAATCCATGGTCACAGAAATAGAGGGAAATAAACCATGAAAAGAGCAGAGCATTTTAAATCAGAAAGACTTGGAATTTATTCCGACCTCTGCCACTTACCAGCTAGCTATATGACCTTGAGCAACATAAACCTCATTGAACCTCAGTTTCTTCATCTGAGAAGTGGGAATGATGAAACTCAACTCACAAGGTTGTCATGAGAATTTAAAGAAGTAATGGACATGACAGCCTGGTGCACTGCTTGGCAAATAATAGATGCTCCAAAAACAGTCGTGCCCACCTCTTCCCCTTCTCTCTCTCTCCATTTCCCTCCCATCTTCCCCCAGCGTGGAAGCCACACCATACTCTTTCTCATTAATTCTGTATATTGCTCAGAACTCTTTGGGTTGCAAGTGGCAATAAACCTTATTCAGATATGGCCAATGCCTAAAAGGAAACATTGGCTCTATGTAACCAAAACATCCAGGCACTGAGCTTGGCACAGCTGGCTGCAGGGTGCAAAGGGTCCAGTCCCAGCTCTGCTTTCCACCAAGTTCACCTCATTTTCTGGTGCATCCTTCATTCATTCATTTAACACATATTCACTGAGTATCCACGTTAGTGAACAAAACAGGCAAACTCCCTGTCCTTGGGGACCTCCCATTCTAGCAGCCAGAGATCGATGATAAGTGGGGAAAAAATGTAGTCAATAAGCAGATTGCATAGCATGTTAGAAGGTGACAGGTGCTATGAAAAAAATAAAATAGAGCCAGGCGAAGGGGATTGAAAATGCCTGTGGTTACGTTATTCAGACAAAAGAAGGAATGAGGTAGATGGCACAACTTGGTTGAGCCTTGAAAGCGTTATGCTCCAGTGACAGAAGCCACACACAAAGGGCCACGTAGTATGTGATTCCATTTATGTAAGATGTGCGGGATGGAAAACTCAACAGAGACAGAGAGAGATTAGTGGTTGCCAGGGGAGGCGGGTAGAGGGGATTGGGGAATGACTGCTTAGTGGATCCAGGGTTTCCTTTTGGGAAACATTCTGGAACAAGATAGAGGTGAGAGTTGCACAACACTGGGAATGTACTAAATGCCACTTAATTGTTCAGTTTATGTGAACTTCACCTCAATTTAAAAACTGGAAGAAAGGAAAGTGCCCGTGTTGGTAACCGATTGTGTCTCAGCCATGCGGGCATCGGGAGGAAGACAGTCCCAGGCAGATGGGGGGTGCCGGTGTGTTCCAGGAGCTATGAGGGGGCCTGTGAGCCTGCAGCGGAGTGAGGGAGGGGGGAAAGGGGGTGATGCCAGGAAGTTCCCTGAGGAACGGAGATGAAGATGAAGCCTGGGCTCTCTAAGTTGTCTACTGCTGACGAGCCATGACCAGAAGCCAGGAAGAGAGGCATCTGATCCTTCCCAGAGCCGTCAGAGGGAACCCTGCTGATGCCTCAGTTTCCAACTTCCAGTCTCCCGAACTGTGGGACAACAGCCATCTGTTGAACCCAGTTGGTGGTACTCTGTTACAGCAGCTCTGACAAACTAAGCCAAAGAGTGAGTGAGTTTATTCAACAAACACATATTGAAGCCTCCTCTGTGCCGGGCCCTCCGCCAGCTGTGTCTACACAGTGGAGACCGCCCGCCCCTGCACCTGTGGAGCTTATGGAAATACTTCTCATCGGAGGAAGCCCAGGCATGTTGAGAAAGGAATGACTAAATAATGTGCTCATCTTCCTGGGGAAGGCTGGGATTTCCACAGGGAGACGTTGTAATCCCTCTGGCTTTAAATTTTCAGCTGGGCTCTTTCCAGGCAAGCCCATCTTCTGGGTACATGTGTTAGATGACACCTGTGAGGTGACCCCACCTGCTCCCCAGCCTGCCAGAGCCCTGACCTCAAGGAAAGGTGTTCTCGGTCCAGGCCAGCCTTCCTCCTTGTTAGCATGCCCTCGGTATCATCAGGACCCCAGCAGCAAGCACAGAACAGAGCCACAGGGGGCAGCTGCAGAGCGTGTAATGTAGGGGCTGCGTGTAGATGGGCTGGCAGGATTAAGGGGAACCAACAGTGGATGGGGAAGCACCCTGAGGCAGCCCCAGCTGGAAGCCCCTGCCACACAGGCAAGAGGAAGCAAGGGGCAGGGGGCAGAACCCAGCAAGGGAGACTTGGCACCCTAGAAGCAGCCGCCCCACTGGAGAGGAGCTCAGTCCCTGCCAACCACAGCCCACAGGGAATGAGCCAAGGGAGTGACACCCAGTGCCACTCTCCTCTCCCACCCACTTCCTGCTGGGATCTCCCATTGGCTAACTGGAAGCGAGAGGGCAGGGGAACCCCACTGAAGCAGCCCCCAAAGGTCAGGCTGCCAGGGCACAGAGCAGGTGGAGAAGAGTGGAAGGTGGGTCAGCAGGGGAAAACAGGGAGCTCCCCCTGCTTCCTTTATCCCAGGGATGACCCCTGCTTCCTTTGGTCGGGCTGGGAAACTGAGGCCAGAGCCACTAAAGCTGGGGGATTGGGCCTCCATACCATCACAGGCCTGAGTGGACTGACGCAGGGAGAAAAGGGCGACAAGCGCTGGGCCAGCACCATAGCAACCACTCAGAGCTGCCGTCCAGGCCCAAGGCCAGCAAGGGCTAGAAGTCACTTTTTCCATCACCCACCCATTCCACCCGGCCTTCTTTTCTTCTTCCTTGACTCAGAACAAGAGGGCTCTTTCCCGTTTTTGCATCTGATCCAAGTAAAGTTTCTAATGAGAACAATGGCCACTCTGGGCGGAGGGCAGGGCCGTGGGCAGAGGCAGACGATGTTACACTGGGGAGGGGTCCCTGGGGGGTGCGCCCGTCTCCTAGGGTTGCTGGAACAGTGCACCACAAACTGGGTGGCTAAAGAAGCAGAAATCCATTCTCTCACATTTCTGGAGACTAGCAGTCCAAAATCAAGGTGTCGCAGGGCCGTGCTCCCTTAGGGAAGGGCGCTTCTGGCCACCTCCGGCTCTGGGGGCCCCGGGGCTTCCTTGGCTGTGGCAGCATCCCCTGCTCTCTCTGCCTCCATCTCTTTAGGGTTGTCTTCCCTCTGCATGCCCGTGTGTCCTCCCCTCTTCTTCCAAGGACGCTGTCACCTTGGACTTGAGACCCAGCCCAGTGCAGTACCACCTCATCTTAATCTTGATTACATCCGCCAAGACCGTGTTTCCAGATGAGGTTCTGGGAGCTGGGGCTTGAGCTTGTCTTTCTGGGGGACACAGTTCAATCCATAGCAGGGAGGAAATAAACAAGGAGGCCCAGGTGCAGCCAAAAACCCGGGGTAAAGACAAGGGGATTATGCGGGAAAGCAGCCACATATGAGGGGCTGGCAGCCCAACACTGTACACTCTTGTCAACAAGCAGCTTGTATGGGTGCTGGCAACACAAGGACGTAGCAAACTTTGGCTGCCCCTGGCTCTGCCCTCCTCCTTGTAGATTCACCAAAATGGTTGCCAGCCGGCTGTCAATTCTAGAAAGAGAGGGCAGCAGGTTTTCCTTCAGTGACTTCATTCTATTGGAAGAAGAAGGATGCTCCTTTTGCTTAGAAAAGCAAAGGCAGGGAGGGGACAGGGCCACGGCCTACTTTAAGGACTCTTTATGACACCACTGGTTTGATGCTGGTGCCTAAGAGGCCTCCATTCCCAGGTCAGTACTGGGCTGGGTTACTACAGGAATCGGGGCCAGGGGTGATCTGTCAGTCCAACCTCCTCTCCCCGGGCCTCCCCTCAGGCCAGCTCTCCATCCTCTCAGAGCACTTTGCCCACATCCTCCTCTCCTCCCACCCAGTCCCTACCTGCCCTTCTGGCTTGTCTGCTTCACATTCCTCCTTCTAATACAGCATCTTCATTCTCTGCCACTAATACTGCACTGTCCCTCCAAATCCCATGCCCATAGCCCTCCATTTTCACCCAACATTGCCCACTTGCTTTTCCCAACAGTCAGCCTGGAATCCCCTCATACCTAACTTAGGGACAGGTATGCACAACAGGTGCTCAATGGATATGCCCTGATTCAATGGGGAAGGGAGGCAAGACTAAATTCTACTGAGCTCAGGGATTTTAATATCAGCTGCCAACATCTCAGGTGTTCCCTATGAAGGTGTTTTGGTTTGCTAAAGCTGCAAGAATGCAATATACCACAAATGGGCTGGCTTTTACAATGGAGATTTATTTAACTTAACAATTTACAGTTTTAGGCCATACAGATGTCCAAATTAAGGCATCAAGAGGATGATACTTTCTCTGAAGACAGGCTGCCAGCATCCAGGACACCTCTGTCACATGGGCAGGCACATGGCTGGTGTCTGCCGGTCCTTCTCTCCCAGATTCACTGCCTTCAGCTCCTGGCTTCCATGGCCTCCTCTCTCAGCTTCTGTGGATGTGCCCTTGTCTCTCAGATTCTCTGGGGCTTCTCTGGGCTCTTATCCTCTCATAAAGGACTCCAGTAAAAGGATTAGGACCCACGTTGAATGGAGTGGGTCACACCTCAGTTGAAATAACCTAACCAAAATGTCCCACCTACAATAGGTCTGCACCCACAAGAATAGATTAAAAGAACAGGGCCTTTTCTAGGGTACATAGCAGCTCCAAACTAGCACAGAAGGGGAGACTGCCAACCAGGAAAGAGAAAGCTCCTCTGTTTATCGAATTCAATAAAGACAAATAACATTGGTGTCACAATTTGCTGTCATCGGAGCACATCTTTGCAGACAACCTTACGTGAAACACACTGCAGGCTTGCGAGGTGGCAGGATGCATTGGCCCATTTAACAGATGAGGAAACTGGGGATCAAAGAAGTTAAGCAACAGGACCAAGGGCAGAAAGTTCAGAACAACATCCCCAGACTCGTAACCTAACCCCTAGCATGTGCAAGCATCCCAAGACAAATGAAGGCAAATACAAATTCAAATTAAGAGGCTTAATTCTACCCATTGAAAATAAGGGAAGATACATCTTCCTCCTCCTTCCCATTTCTTTCATTATTTACTTTAGAAAACTTGGCATTTTAAATTCTGCCTCTGCCCTTTTGAAACATATGTTTATAAAAAAAAATTTTTTAAAGGTTAAACAAGTCTGTACTGGTTTAGATGTTTTATGTCCCCCAAAATGCCATGTTCTTTAATGAAATCTTGTGGAGGATTCGTGTTGATTAGGTTGGAAACTTTTGATTGAGTGTTTCCATGGAGATGTCACCCACCCAACTGTGAGTAACACCTTTGATTAGGGTGTGACCTCTTAATTGAGTGTTTCCATGGAAATGCGGCCCCACCCATTCAGGGTGGGTCTTGATTTAATCACTGGAGTCCTATAAAAGAACTCACAAGCAGAACGACCTCAGAGCAACTGAGAGTGACATTTTGGAGAGCAACCAAGAAAGACGTTTTGGGGACGGCCACTGAAAGCAGACATGCTAGCCCAGAGTTTGCTCCGGAGAAGCTAAGAGAGGACAAATTGACCCAAGAGCAACATTTTGAAGAATGCACAGGAGCTGAGAGAGGAGCTGGAACACAGCCCAGGATCAGCAGACACCAGCCATGTGCCTTCCCAGTTGACAGAGGTTTTCCAAATGCCATTGGCCATCCTTTAGTGAAGTTACACTTGTGTTGATGCCTTAATTTGGACATTTTCATGACCTTCAGACTGTAGCTGTGCAACCAAATAAACCCCCTTTATAAAAGCTAACCCATTTCTGGTATTTTGCATAACGGCAGCACTAGCAAACCAGAAAAAGGCCTCTTGCAAATTTCACGACTGAGGAATGTTTTCCCCAAACATGGAAACCATGTCTTTGAAAAGCAATGAAGACTTCTCCTATCTCCCAGTTTCCTCTACGGGGGGGGCTCCTGACTCCAAACTTTAAGCCTACCTCCCATCCTAAAGGTTGGAGAAATATCTTGAGAAAATGTATGTAATGGGTTGTATCCACTTAGCTACATAAAAAGCAGTTGCAACTTGTTAAAATTTACCATTCTGGTTTAATGCTTCTTAGATAATAAATTTTTTTTTCCTTCTTTTCTACTCTTGTGGAGAGGTCTTCTGGGCTTGGAAATGATTTTTCTTTTAGTTATATTTCCCCATCACTAGCTGGGAGATGGCAGATCTAACAACGGCTGCAGAGAGAGAAGGATAAGCCACCTGCCCCAGGAGAGGGGAGGAAGCAATGACTCCACCCAGCTCCCACATGACAGGACAGTGCACCGGGGAACTCGGGGAGGAAGAGAGAGGAGAGTTCAGAAAGGCCACCAGGATGGTGGTCTGAGCACTCGGAGCTCAGGGGTCCCAGCCCCAGGTGGAGAGCCTGGCCCAGAACCTGTGAGAAACGAACCCCACTCCAGGGGTGAGAACACTGGGGCCTGGGAAGACTGAGGCAGTGGCCAACAGAGACTGAGAAGGAACACGACTCCTTCAGAAGCTCCTCCCTAGCGTGGATGGTGCTCCCATTGGAAGGATCTCTAGATATTTTCACAGCCAATTAGAAGAACGTGAGTTCCAATCAGAAGTTTGCAAAGATGAGCTATGTCTTTAAAAAATACAAGTTCCTAAGACCGCCTCAACCCAACTGACTCGGTCTTCAGGGAGGTGGATCTCAGCTTCAGCCACACATTGGAATCACCTGTTTGGTAGACTGAATTGTGTGGCCCAGTTTGGACATAGTCTTGGTCTTCATCCGTTGTCTGGTGGATCTCTTGAAGATGATACTTCAGTTAAGGTGTGGCCCACCTGAATCGGGTTGGACTTTAATCCAAATTTCTGGAGTCCTTTATAGGCAGAATGAAGTTCAAAGAGAGAGAGAGAGAAAGCCACAGAGAAGGAAGCTGGAAGTCAACAGAACCCGGGAGAGAAAGGAGAAGACACCGCCATGTGCATCGCCATGTGACGGAAAAGCCAAGGACCAAGGATCACCTGCAGCCAGCCCCAGAAGTCTGCAGTCTTCAGGGAGAAAGAATCACCTTGCCGATGCCTGGATTTTGGACTTCTAGCCTCAAAACAGTGAGCCAATATTTCTGTGGTTAAAGCAACCCACTGTTTGGTATATGATTTAACAGCTGGGAAACAAAGACCACCGGGAAGTTTGTGAAGCCCTCGATGCCCAGTTCAACCCCAGATCTATTACATCAGAATCCCTGGGAGTGGGCCACCAGGTATCAGTGCCCAAACAAAGGCGAGACTCACCACTCTAGATCTGTGTGTCTAACCTGCTCCAAAGTAATTCTGAGGAAGCCAGTGTGCACCACTCTGCTGACAGGTGTTTGGGAAACCCCAATGAAAGCAACTCTCCCCAAAGCAGAAACTGTGGTCTACAAAGCCCTCAGGGGAGAAGGGTAGAAACCAGAGGCAGGTCCCAGGGTGATGGGGACAGCTGACAATGTGACAAGGGTGACACCCGGTGATTCTGTGGCTCCTGGGGGGAGACACAAGGAACAGCTAAGTGTGGGCCTCCGGTGGGAAGGGCAGAGCTAACAAGGGCAGAGGATTCTATGAAGAAAATGGCTCCTCCTCCGAGGGCTGAGTTTAACACTGTGCTCTTCAGACACCCTGAAGGGGCAAGGCTGCACCAATATGTGAAGTAGTCTGGGCAGTGGGTAACTACCCAGCCTCCAAAGTCAGGGAGATCTGAGTTTAAATCCTAAACTATACTTCCTAGCTGTGTGACCTTGAGCAAGTTACTTAACCTCTCTCAGCTGGTTTCTTCAGCTGCCATGTGAGGATAATGTCATATAATATATGTTTCAACTGAGTGCTGAATATATGCCAGACACTATTTTAGGCACTTTCTATGTGCCTTCTTAGTGCGAGGCCTAAACCTAAAAGCTCTGGGCTACACTGGGGGCCTTTGGACAAGTCTCTTTCCTTGCTGGGCCCAGATAGCCCAGGCTCTCCCAGGTCTCTTACAGCTTTAACATCCTGAGTTCTGAGCCAGACTCTCTCCAGGCCACATCTTGAAGGTGGGCTTGGGATCCAGGAGTTCCTATTCCTTCTGACTTATTCTGAGATGAGGCAAAAACACCTCGGCACACCCAAGGAACAGACCAGGCCTTTTTTCGTGTGGTTCTGGCAGAGGGCATGCTTTCTTCTGCGGCCTGCAGGCCACCGCCCAGTCTTGGCACACGCAGATTTGGGAAGATACTGGTCCAGGCCAGGGCGGGGCCGAAACACTGCTCTTGGAAGTTCTTGGAGGCTCTTGGAGGAAGGCAATGTGGACCAATTCCCGGACCTAGGAAAAGGCGAGCAAGAGGGTGGGAGCATCCAGCCCAGCAGGAAATGCCACTAGCCCCGAGGGCCTCGCTCTTGGAGAGCGCCTCCCGGTCCCCAGAGGGCTTGTACACATCGTCCCTGGATGTGTGCAGAAAGGAGCAGGTCTGCCAGGGGGGCCGACCCCCGGGGAGGGGGACGCCGGGGACCCTGGAGAGGGTAGGGCGGCGCCCCCTGGGGGATCTAACCTTCCCCACCATAGCGCGGGCAGTCAGGGCGCGGCCAGGCGGTGGGATGCGAAGGCACAGAGGGGGTGCAGGAAGCCCGAAGGGGGCTGACTCATGCAGCCACTCCGCAGTGAGTCACCCGCAGCAGCCACGGCCCCACAAAGTGGGCTCTGTCCCGCTCGGGCCGTGCTGGCGGCGCCCCCTCGCGGCCACATCCGGGAACGCAGCCAGGGCTCCAGCGCTCCGCCCCGCTCTCTCCCCGCCGCCCCCCGCCGCAGCTGCCCTTGCGCAGAGGCCTTACGCGCTCCCTTCAGCGTCTGAGCTCTGGCGAAATGCTGACAATTAGGGAATCCACGTGAAGTATATATGGCGTTCATTTAGTGTTATTTTGTTGTTGTTGCTTTTCCATTTTCCTGTAGATAAGAACATTTTCAAAATACAAAGTTGGAGGCGGAGAGATCTCTTCCCCCTTCTTGCTCTCCTCGAAATAAGCTTTTGTTCCTGAAGATGAGTTTCTGAGTCTTCTCCTGTGAGCCCCAGCCAAAGCCAAGGCCAAGTTCAAATTGAAGCCAGAAGCTGGGAAAGACCAGAAATACCTTGGGGCTTCCCGAGACCAGGGCTTTCAGGCCAAGCCCAGGTGCCATGTCCACCTCTGCCCAGATGGCATGTGGGCTTGAGAGCTGAGGCCCCATCTGTCTTCTCTCAGGGGAAATGAACCAAATGAATGTATGGAGCAGGGAACTTTGGGGTGCAGGGGCCGGGCATACCAAAAGGACACAGAGGTCCCCTCCATGCCTCCTCCCGCTGTACTTAGGCCTAAGAATCTCCCAGACTCCCTCTTCAGTGGACTTCTTCCTCCTTCAGCCCCAAGGAACTAAGGCACCGAGAGTGAGCATCCAGTGGGCTCACCATGGCATGCCCAGGTAGATTCCACACCTGACACCCACACCCCAACTCCCAGACAGAACCTCGGCCTCACCCCCAACCCTCAGCCTGGTACAATGATCCATTCCCCATTCCACAGGGAGCTTGGCCTTGAGACAGCAAAGAATTCACTGGGGACAAACAGGGGACAGGACTAATAGTGGCCAGGATTTCAGCAGCCCATGTGTCAGACATGTATTAAAGCATTTTACACATATTATTGTATTTAATACAGCCACCCTGGGGAGATAGGTTCTGTTATTGGGCCCAATACTCAGAGAAGGAAATGAAGACTTAGGTAATGGCATGATGATAATTTGTATCATACTTAATTATAGGCAACACATTCATTTAATTCCACAATTCAGGGAGTCGAGGATTACCTCCCCACTTTGCGGATGAGCCGACTGCCTCAGGAAAGGTCGATGTTTCATTCAAGGTCACACAGCAGCCCCATTCCACCCCCTGAGCCTCCATCTCCCCTTCAGACACCAAGCTCAGGGTTCTTTCCATTTCCCTCACTGCCACCCCACTTCTACCCACCCCCAAGCAACAAAATTTACTTGCTCCACATCCAGACTCGAGTCCCTATGAGTAACTCTCCTATCCAATGGCTTTTGCATCAAAAGCAAACCTAAACAAATCCGTCTGCTAGCCTGGGAGCCCCATAGCAACGGAGGCTTCTTTTACTCTATTTTGTACATTGCTGTATCTCTAACAACTGGAAGAGTGTCTGCATGTCTTTGGGGCTCAATAAGTTGTGTTGAATGAATGAAATCTCTACACCAAATGCAGCCAGACAGCCCCTGAAGATCTCAAAGAGACTGGGAGAAAGGGAAATGAAGAGGGATTGCCGCTGGTGATCCTAGACCTCCCCAGGAAAGAGAGATGCCTCCCAGGGCTCCTTCAGTTACCAGTCTTCATCACTCATACCTGTCAGAGTCAGAAGATTCTTCCTCAAATCTAGCTTCAATCTTATTCTCACATTCCATGCATAGCTTAAGGCCAAGGTGACATTGGGGTTCACCTGACTCCACCCGGCTTATTCCAGAAGCTACACCCACTCACCACCACCACCCCTTGTAAGTATCCTTTAAGAATCAGGTCATCCAGGCTTACCACCCTCTCCTCCTTGCTTTCATCCACTTGCCCTTGATCCCGGAAGGCTGAGCCACAGGCCCGCATTTTGCTCCCCTCTCCCACCCCTCTCATTATTCTATCATCCTCATGGCCTCTCTGTTCCTTGTCCTCTTCTCAGATGACCATTTCCTCACCTCAGCCTCCCCATCCCAGGCCATACCCTTGGTCCTGTCATCTACCTGAAACCGTTCCATCTTGCAGGCATGGTTCCACCTCCGCACTCTCTCACTGCCTGCTTGAAGACCCCCTTTGG
>PVKY010013738.1:0-10878 GCA_004027775.1 Bradypus variegatus | reverse complement strand
CCACCAGCACTCCACGCCTGGTCCCCGCAGGAGCCTCTACTTCCACCCTTGCTCCCTTATAACCTTCCTCCCTCAGGGCAGTCAGGGCGATTGCTTAAACTCGAGAATGGTGCCACTGCACACTTCTGCTAAGCGCCTTCCAGTGGCTCCTCCTCCTTTCCAGAAAAAAATTGCAAGCTCCCTACTTTAGCCTTCTCCCTGGTTTGCTACCTTCCAGCGACATTCCAAGATGTTTCCAAACTCCGGGACTTTGCACCCGCCGTTCCTTCTGCCTGGAATATTCTTTCACCAGTTCTTCCAATACCTGGCAGCTCTTCCTCCAGCTTTCACCTGCTCTGAGACCTCTCCTGACCCCCCGAGCAAAGTGGCTTCCCTAACTGGTTACTCTCGATCTTTCCCACCCGTTTATTCACTTTATAGCATGCGTCGCAATCTGAAATGACCCTCCTTATTTATTTCCTCGTTTATCTGCTGCCTCTGGTGTTAGAATGTCAGCCCGGTGAGGGCAGTGACCTTGTGAGTTTAGAGGGCAAGAGCATAGGCGCAGGAGCCAGACCGCCTGGCTTTGAGTTCTGGCGCTGTCATTTAACAGCTGGGGAGCTTGGAGGAGTTAAGTTACTTCCCCTCTCCCTGTGCCTCGCCTTCCGCATCTGTAACATGGGGTCCTAACAGCACCACCCTCGAAGTTCTGAGGTGTGGGTAAGAAGCTTAGCGCATCCAACAATACCCAACAAACCGAGGCTGCTGCTGCTCTATCCCCAGCGCCTGGTGCAACAGTAGACAGATACTCAGGAAATCTTTGTTGGATAAATTATAAAACGCGATAAGGGCATCAGAGAGATGCTAAGCCGGAAGCAGCAACACTTCGCTCACCTCCGGGTTGGAGGTGGCGGATCAGGGAGGAGGTGAGGCTGAGCTGAGACCTCAAGGCGGAGGAGGAGGTAGCCCAGCCTAGGGGATGGGAGCGGAAAGGGCACCCCGGGCAGGGGGCACAACACAGGCAAAGGCCTGGCGGGGAAAGCCTGGGGCGGGCACTGGGGCGGCCACCTCCTGGGAAGGGCCCCGGCCACAGGGAAGGAAGTGCGCGGGGCAAACCCGCTGAAGCCGGACATGCGTAGGAGGGAGAGGCGCCGCGGGGACACAGTGTTCCGCAGAAAGTGTCTGGGGCAGACGCAGCCCAGGGGCAAGAGGCTGCTCAGGGCGTGGCAGCCCCCCCCCCGCCCGGGGCTGCGCTCTTGGTCTCACTCTGTGAGCCAACTGTTTGCTTTTGATGATGCTCTGTACCCAGAGAGGCGCCTCCCAACCCCAGCCGCCGCTGGCCTGCAGGCGGGGATTTCCTTCCAGCGCCATTTCCAAGAGAGAAGAGGGGTGTGGAGAGAGAGCCTGGTGGGGTCGGAGTGACTGGAGCCGACAAGCTCCGGGGCCTTGGTTCTAACATCTGACCAGCTTTGTGCCTTTGCTCAAGTCCTGGCTTCATTCTCCTCATCTGTAAAATGGGGGAGAAGCGCACATTTTATGCACCAGGATCTGACAGTAGATTCCAGCGGATCCTAGCATATCCTTTTCCCACCTCCCTCTCACTCCAGGGCATGTTGTTATTGTGCACTGGGCCATACATTTGAAATTACAATATTTCATCCCTCTCTTTTAGCTGAGAAGATAGAGTTGAATTTGCTTCATTACACTAGTATGATGGGTAGCTCTAGCCTTATGGGCAGGACTCCCAGGTAGGGGTGAACAGGGGTTCCCTGCACGAAGGCTGCTGGCCAAGCGAGTGGGGTTGAAATCCAGCCTGCAACCAGCTAACCCGCAGTGACCCACCCACAAGGCATGTCCCATCAGCGGAGGCGCCATCTTGTAATTCTTCCACCTGTAGAGGGCGCCCTTCTCCAATTCCCATAAAGGGGCCACCTGTCCTGGTCTGCCCTGCTTGATGGGTCTTAAATTCTTTGACATTCAGTGCAAAATGCCAGCCTCTGTGAGCCTGTGCATTGCGGGGTGGATGGAGGGTCCACAAGTTTCAGCAGGTTCTCAGTAGAGGTTCATGAAGGTTTATGAGTTGAGAGAGCTGGGTTGAGGCAGGTCATCGGGTTGCAAGCTGAGGCCATGCCCCCGGGAGGGTGAGACCTGAAGCCTGCCAAGCCCCACAGGGCTCAGCAAAAAGCCCCTTTCTCCAGAGGCCTGAAGACCCAGACCAGGAATTTTCAAGCAACTCTTGGAAACAAGACCCGCTGGAGGCTGGAACCAGATCAAGTTGGATGTAGCTCAACCTGTGCCACACCTGGGGGGCCCTGCAGCCATGGTCAGTCAGCACAGGGGCTCAGCAGGTTCTCACACTGCAGGAAGAGCCTGCAGACTCCAGAAGGGTGCCCGAGAGATGGGGACAAAGCTTGGCTCCTTAGGCCCAGGGTTTGGTATTTAGGGCTACTAAGACGAAACAGGTGGGAAACTGTGGATCAGGTGTAAGGAGACCCAGACTTTCTGACTTATCTTCATTCTACCTCCCTCTGAACATTCAGGGCTGTTATGGAAAAATAATATTTACAGCAGACCCTTACATAGATAGCCCTGTTCTAAGTGCTGATAGGAGTCAACTCATTCATTTGTCACAAGACCTCTGTGAGGTAGGTATGATTCGTGCCCCCATTTTAGAGATGAGAAAACCAAGGATGGTAGAGGCTAGGGTGCTCCCACCTCCCCCCAGCTGGAGAGTGTTGGAAGTTAACAGCTACCAGCCGCCCCTTCCCCAGCGAACTGTGCTCCCTGATAGGAACCTGCCCTGACCTCCTGGCCAGTGACTGCCTGGTGCGTGGGACAAAAGCTTCCTTTGTTCCAGGAGGACAAGTCTGTGGTGCAGTTTATGATCCAGATCACCCCATGGATCAGCCAAGGCTGGACTTCAGTGGATCCCACACCCTTGCTTAGCCTTTTCCTTCTTCCTTATAGAGTTTTCCAAAAGAGACGCCTTCAGTGCATCCTGCAACCCAAGATTGTAGTGACATACCCACAGATGCCGGTAGGTGGCAGAGCGGGGATTTGAACCCTGGCTGCCTGGGTTCACGACCAGGGCTCTCGGGGGGCCTCGCAGAGAACGGGGGTCTCACCTGTGGCTGCAGGGTTCTGCCCCGAACAGGCAGGCCAGGATCATCCGCTCGGCGGGGTAGCCCATCTCCACCAGTTGCTGAGACGGGACCTGTGAGAAGATGTTGGTGGCCTGCAGGACGTACCACTCGGTCACGGCCTGGGTGGCGCTGGTGAAGTTCCGGAAGGTGCACACGGTCCCGTTAAGGCTGCACTGCAGAGGCCGAGAGGGTTCCGGTGAGGGTTCCCATGAGGGTTCCCGTGTGGGCGGGGGCTGCTGGTTTGGCCCCAGCCTCTGCCCGCCCCCAGCCATGGTCCCCACGTCCCCAGTGGGAAACGTATTTACACTCTTGCTCACACATCTGGCCATAAGAGGTCACAGATACAAGGACTCAGGCTGCACAGCCACAGCCCCATCCCATATACATCGCCGTGCAAGGCTGACCACACACTACACACACATGCATGCTCTCCTGTGGTCACATGCACAGATGTACACAGTTTCTGACATCTGATGTCATGGGCACAAGAATGCACATGTATATCAGAGCCCCTCATACCCTCAATATACCTAGACTCATCCAAAGGGCCCCCACATTCACACGGCCACATATCCATACACAGACACACTCGCAGTGGGGCCCTTCATTCTTCCCTGACTCCCCTCCTCCCAAAGGGGCCAGGCTTGGCCTCCCTCCCATGACATCCAGATGCTGCTCTCTTGAGGGGTGTGAACCACAAAGAGACTCGAGATTCCTGAATGCCTCCCTTCTCCATTCTGGGCAGGACACGAGTCTGGTCAGCCCGAGCCTGCTAAGGGGTGCAGGGCCCCCTCTTCCGCTTCACTGCTGCTGCCCACCATGCAGTCCAGCCCACCACACAGACACAAGACAGACTAACCCTGGAACTCTGGCCTCAGCCACTCGGCACCACTGGTCCTTCCAGCGGGCCTTCCTTCCAGAACCCAGGAGGCGGGTCAGGGAGCTTCTCCTTACATTCTTAGACAGCCCTCCCAAGAGGCAGGCCGGATGGGGCCTGTCCTTAGAAGAAACCCTCTGAGAGAGGCCCTTTTCCCATGAGAAGTGCCTCAGGTCTGGCCCTTCCCGAAGCCCTCCCTGCCTCTCCTTGGGGAGATAATAACAAGGCCATGCTTTGTGCCAGCTTTGTTCTCAGTGCTTTCCCTCCATCATCCCATTTAGTTCTCACCACCACCCTATAAGGCAGGTATTGTTATTATCCTCATCTAACTGGTGAAGGAACCAAGGCCAGGAGAGGTTCAGTAAGGAATCACAGCAGCAAAATCCCCTCCTCACCTCCCTGCACCCTGTTCCCCGTCACGGGGCCTGGGGCCTGAGAGCTGTGCAGCCACCGGGGATGAGCCTGCTTCACAGATGACGTAACTGCACCATAGAGTAATGGGGCATCGGGTCTGTATGGGCTGAATTGCATCCCCCCAAAACACACGGTGAAGCCCTAACCCCTGCTACCTGTGAATGTGATTCTATTTGGAAATAAGGTCTTTCCAGATGTATTCAAATTAAGATGAGGGCATCCTGAACTAGGGTGAATGGAGGAGAAGGCCGTGTGAAGACGGAGGCAGAGGTTAGAGCGAGGCATCTACAAGCTGAGGAATGCCACGGATGGCCGCCAACACCAGAAACTAGAAGAGGCAAGGAAGGATTCTCCCCTCCAGGTTTCAGAGGGCACGTGGCCCTGCCGACACCTGGATTTCAGACTTTTGGCCCCCAGAATTGTGAGTAGTAACTTTCTGTTAAGTCACCCGGTTTGTCATACTTAGTGAAGGCAGCCCTAAGAAACAAAGAGAGGGTCAGAGCTGGTGCCAGGACCCAGGAGTCCTGACTTGCAGCCTCACGCTAGTTCCTGGTTTGCATTAGAAAAGGGGGTGATGTGGAAATCCTAACTGCATGGGTGGGCACACCAGGTGGTGGCACCTACTTCTGGGGAGTGTTTGCCCACAGCCTGGGTCCCCAACGAAGGTGGATCATCAGAATCACCAGGGGCCTGTCAACAACACAGATTCTTGGGCCCAGATGGTGAATGCTTCTTCCCACTAGCAGTCTCCCAGAACTAATGGCATCCCAGCATCCCAGGGCAGGGCAGTGAATATTTTTGTGGCTGACTGTATTGCCCAGCCATATTTTTTCACCTGCCCAATATTCATGCCCCTGTCTTTTGATAACAATGAGTTGGTTTCTCCTCCAGGGACCCACCCTTCCCCCTCACTCAGTCCCTGTGGTCTCATAGAGGCCGACATCACACTCAGCTCCAGGGCCCATGACCCAGGACTGACTAATCAACAGAGAGCATCCTATAGCCCACAATGATTGGTTTAGGGATGGGCATGGGCCTGATGAATGCATCCCAGGATTTTTGCTGGGGCTACTGGGAGGCAGCTCTTTTTCTGCTGAGGTTGCTGAGTTGGGGGGATTGTAGGTCTGGCATGACCAAGGACCTCTACATGGAGACAGCCTGCCAGAGAGTGAAGTCGACAGAGAGAAAAGCTGAACCAAGAGATGGAAAGAGATAGAGTCCTGATGACAGCATTTGAGCACCTGGATCCAGCCACACCTGCACTCAATGTGCACCTGGACTTTCCACTTATGTGAGCCAATGAATTCCCTTCTTTGCTTAAATTAGGTTGAGCTGGGTCACTTGCATCCAAAAGAATCTCAGCTAACATATCAGCTATTTCTACTTTTTAACGAGTTCTGCAAATACAAAATAGGCACTGGCTCCCAGCCTGCCTTATACCCAGCAAGACCCAAATTATTACAGAAAAGAAACTCCACCGGCCTCAATGGACAAGGCCCACTGCTTGACGTTGCCTGGGGCCACTTACGAGTCTCATGGCCACTTTGCAGCCCTGGGCATTGCAAGTCCTCCCAGGGGCTGGGCTGCTGCTTGCTGAGTCATTGTGGTTATTAGCAAAGAGGTCGAGGACCACTGGGTGGTGGGGGTTCCGCTCATCAATTAGGACCAGGGGTGTGTAGTTCCAGATGGTGAAGTTCAGGGCCCATGTGGCATTTTCATGGCTTGGCTTGAGAGCCAGGATCCTCTCCAGGACTGCTTCCATCAGTTCATCCAGGTCCTTCAGTAAATGCTTGACTTTAGAATACCTGTGTGGGGAAGAGAGCTGGTCAGTGGAGCCAGGGATGGTGGCCTTTTGTTGCCTGGCCATGCAGAGGGCAGAACAACTGGAATCTGCTACCATGTATAAGAATGCTCCAACTAAGCTTCCACCTCTCCATTTATCCATCCATCCATCCATCCATCTGTCCTTCCACCCACCATTCACTCATTCATTGACCAATTATTTAATGAGCACCTACTATAGGCCAGGCACTATGCAAAGCACAGAGGAAATATAGCCAACAAGACAGGCCTGGTCTTTTTCTTTATGAAATTCACTTTCTAGTGGGGAAAGAATCATATTGATTGCTTACGAGGTGCCAGGTGCTGGTGATATCTATGTATTATTTAATTTAATCTTTACCACACTCTATTATCATCCCCATATAGAGATAAGGATACTGAAGCTCTTTGGGTGGCTATGATTTCCCAAAGTCACCCTGCTGATAAGGGGCAGAGCTGAGATTGGAGCCTGGTTTGATGGGCTCCTATGGGCCCTTGTTTGTGCAGGGGGTTCAGATAGCTCCTGCCTGGGAAGGGATAGAGAGTGCTGGGAAGAGGAGCAGATCTGTGATCCCGGGGGTCCCAGTTCTCAGCAGCAATGTTGGGAATGGGAGCCAGTTTCAGGAGGGAGCAGGTCCATGGGGCTGTGAGGCTGGCCTCCAGTAGTTTCTTCTAATTTGCGGGGGCTCCTGTGTAGGAAATGGTCACCAGTCTGGCAGCATTGCATCCACTCCGGGGAGTGTCCCCATCTGGCCCCATGTTGGAGGCCTCCAGGTCCTGCGCCCCAGTCACCTCCTGCTCCGTTTACACAAGCCCTTGCCCCAGATCTGTGATCACCAGGGCGGTATAGGCTGGCTCTGGCTGGAGGACTTCCCGCAGTCCATTAAATCCCTGGACTCAGGCCAGCCTCCTGGTACAAAGCTGGACAGCAGCCAGAGATAATGTTGGCTCCAGGCATTGACACCTCCTGTCCCTTCACCATTAAACCAGCCTCCGGTGTGCACACAGGAAGGGGAGGATTGGGAAGAGTGGGGGCGAGAGTGGGGTTACTACAGCCTAGACATCACAGCAGCTGTTGGGCTTGGCAAGTCACCGTGTGAGCTCTAGGTTTGAATCCTGACATTCTGTTTCATAGCTGTGTGACCTCGAGCAAGTTAACCTTTCCGAGTCTCTGTTCTCTCAGCTATATGATCAGGAGAGGGGAGATAAAAATTCTACAAAGGGTCACTGGGAGGATTCAATGAAGTGGTGTGATAAGGCACTTGGAACAGTGCCTGGCATGGAGCGGTGGCAGTATTATTAAGGGTTGTCTTGTGTGGCTCCAAGCACACTGAAGCCATATGACTACAAAGGAGGGACTTTCCAATAACTGGGAAAAGAATGTTCTCTGTGGCTAAACTGTGCTGGTTCTTCTTTCAATTTTTGTAATGCCCTGAGATTGGTCTCATCCCAGGGCCTTTGCACATGCTGTGTCCTCCAATTGGGGCACTCTCTCCATTTTGCCTGGCTAACACTGAGCCCTCGGGGAATTCTCCTCAAAACATATGCACTCGCTTATGGTATTTTTTTTTTAAGTCATCACAATGATAAATAATTCAACATTTGTGAAAGAAGATGGTTTTCTCTGCTAAGGTATGAAGAGGAAAGGGACTTTGTTTTGTTCACAGCCATGTTTCCAGTGCCTAGAATAGTGCCTGGTATATAATAGGGGCCGAGCAAGCACATCTTGAATAAATAAATAGGCATGCTGAAGGCAGGGACTACCAGATATTTTACTGAGGTTTCTTTAAGTCTACAAAATTTATGAATTTTGATTCTTACTTCCTGTAAGAGACTGAGAGAAAGAAAGGGAGGAAAAGAAGGCAGGCTAGAAAAGAAAAAAGGAAAGAAAAAACAAAAGAAGAAAGAAAAATATAAGGAGAGAAAGGAGGGAGGAAAAGAGAAAAAGAGAAGCTGGAAGAAAGGAAAAAATGAAGAAAAAAGAAGAAGATCAGACAAGGAAGAAAAGGGAAAAGGAAAGTCCTGCCGCACGCGCGGAGGTCACTTACTGGAAGGGGCTGGCGTTGCAGATGGTGACTGCGGGAAAGTCCATGGTCTTGAAGCCAATGGAGAGGGAGACGCTGACTTCCCAGCGAAGGTACCTCTGGATAAAGACGCCCCACTGCCAGCAGACGAGGGAGGCGAAGAGCAGGGTGAGCACGAACCACATGGCCTTCTTCTTGGGCCCCTCACGGATGATGCGCTTGGGGCCGTGGGTGTTGGTGTTGTCACAGTACCACACCAGCAGCTCTTTGTACGTGTAGCCAGGGCCTTTCTGCAGCCGGTGCAGGCACTTCAGCAGGTACTTCTTCAAAGGCATGGTGGCACCTACCCAGAGACACGCGGAAGCCACATCAGATGCAGTACCAACCTCTCGTCTGAGGACATCCCAGCTCTGGCCAGAGCATGGGCACTGGAGACAGGCACACCGAACCACACATCCCAGCCCTTCCACTCCTTCCCTCTTTTCTGCCTTCCTTCTTGCGATCCATGCATCCACCAATCTACCCACTCACCCACCCATCCAACCATCCACCAATATATCCAACCATACAACCATAAACCCCACCCACCCACCCACCCTTCCACCCATCGAACCATCCATCAACACATTCAGCCATCCATCTATCCACCCACCCATCCAACCATCCAACCCACCCATCCAATCCACCCATCCTTCCACCCATCCACCAACATATCCAACCATCCATCCATCCACCCACCCATCCAACCATCCAACCCACCCACCCATCCATCCAACCACCCACCAACATATTCAACCATCCATCCCTCCACCCATCCTCCTGTCCATCCAACCACCCACCAACCCATCTAACTGCCCATCCATCCACCCACCTTCCCACCCACCCATCCAAAAATACAACCCACCCACCCACCAACCCTTCTAACTACCCATCCAACCACCCACTAACATATTCAACCATCCATCCCTCCACCCACCCATCCAAACATCCAATCCACCTACCTACCCATCCAATCACCCACCAACATATTCAACCATCCCTCCCTCCATCTATCCTCCTGTCCATCCAACCACTCACCAAACCATCTACCCATCCATCCACCCACGTTCTCACCACCCATCCAACCATCTGTCCACCCACTCATCCAACCATCCACCAACCCACCCATCCATGCATCCGTGCATCCATCCAACAATCATTTAGTGAATGCCTATGCCAGGCATGGAATTTGTTCCTCTGGACTCAATGATGAGCAAAATGGACAAGGTTTCTACCCTCTGGGAAACAGAGATTTTAAACTTTCCCAATATGTTCACACCTGACCCAATTTTCTAACACAGTAGCATCTTCACCTTCCCTTTCCAGGAAGCCTCCTGATTAAAGCATTTAAGGCTTTCCCCTCCAACGCCACTGCCTCTGCTCTCTGATGAGAAATAAACACTATGTGTGTGCCCAGAGCATCGCAGCTGTAAGCTGGAAGTTTACAGACTAACCTGACCCTCACATTTCCCAAGACATCCTACTCCCTCTTCTAAAATCATAAAATAATAATAATTATTATTATAAGAATTACAAAAGCAACCTCGAAGTATTGAGTGTCTACCCTGAGCCAGGAACTGTGCAAGGTGCTTCCCATCTTATTTCATTCTTATGTATTATTTTCCACTGCTGCAAACTTGAAAACAACTGGGGCTTCATCTGTCTTGTTTAGTCCAACACCCCGTGGTGTAATAGTTGTGGAAGAAACAAATAAAAGGCCTCTCTGATGTCTATCCCTTTTAATTTTCATTTAATCATTCCAGTTAGGTCCAAGAGAAAGTCTCAGTTTGGTTGTAATGGGTCCTTGCTAATCTCCCAGTTTAACATGAAGCCTAGGGAACAGAACCTAATAAGGCAACAGTATCTAGCTAGAATGAACACCATGCTGTTTTCACTGGGCTCATTTTTAAGAGTTTCTTTTTATGGCAAGAGATAACCAGTTTCAAGTATCTTATGTATTTTAAATAAGCTCAGTTTTAAAAAAAAAAGGGAAACAGATTTAAAGAAAATGATTAAGTAAACAACATTATTACACGCAGCAAAATTTGTGACAGCGGTAGGGGAATAAAAGAAGTTTAAATTCTGAGTTAGCTATTAATTAGTTCTGTCCCTTGGGTCATTGGCCAAGTAAAAATCAATAAATGCTGCAAAGAACTTTAGGTTGTTCCCGCCAGGTTTTCACCCCCAAGGTGAAAGACGGTCTGTTTTGGCGATGTAGGCACAGCTAGTGATAAAAGGGTCTGAGTCAGCTACAGATGAAAACAACCCAGGCAAGCACAGCAGAGAGTGAGCCATCCAGAGACGCAGAAAGAGTGGACACCGTCATCCTTCTGAGAACCACAAATTGGTATCTATACCTTGGCCTTGAACTCATGGTAAGTGTTCCTGGCAGCAAATGCAAAAACAGCAAGTGGTGTGTACAACTGCTTCTCTTTTTATTACTGAAGAAAACAAGCTGCTCACTTTCAGAGGAAAGCATTTTCCTGAGATTTGATTCAGCAGCCTGGGGGAAGGAAAACTGGGAGTCCAGTGTGTGTCTCTACTTGTTATTTTGACAAAAGACACATAAACGCTATTCATA
>PVKY010013737.1:0-10895 GCA_004027775.1 Bradypus variegatus | reverse complement strand
TTAGAAAAAGGCACCAATGCCCAGATACCATCTGGAGCAATTAAATCAGAATCTCTGGATGTACAGGCCTGGACCTCAGAATTTTATAAAATCTCCCAGGTGATTCAAATGTGTGATACTGATCAAAACCAGTCGATTCTCTGCCTGATGCGTGCAAATGACCAATTCTGGAGACACTGGGGTTTCAAAGAGAGAAAGACTTTATTGCCAAGTGTGAAGCAGGGTTCGGATGGCCTATTGGACTAAAAATCTATCTCCCCAAACTGCAGTAACTCTGACAGATTTATAGTCATCAAAAGAAGAGTAGGTTTTAGGATAATGGGCACAATAGCTTGAGATGATGAGGTTAGAGATGATCTAATTATTGACACGTGCAGATTGATTACATGCTTAGTCACAGAATGTATGTAAGAAAATGTTGGTCTTATGATGATAGGCATGAATTTTAGTATTATAATAAGGTATAGGTCACTTATAGGTTAAAGTTTAAGCTACTGCACATGTCAGTCAGGCCAATTTTGGATGGATCCAGCTCTGTCTAGCAAGATAGCTTTGGAATTTGGGTGGGTTAGTTCTGGACTGACTACAAGGCCTTTCATTAATAAATATTAGTGGCTGTCTTTTATGATCATAAGACTCTAAAGTTAAAAAACAGGATAAGGGGTACACATGGGGGTCAGTCACAAGGTTTTTACAATCACAAGATAAAGTCTATATAGTTATATAATCATTATCGGAGATCAAGACAGCTGGATTACAGTTCAAAAATTTGAGGTATTTCCCTCTGGCTATTCTAATATACTAGAAAGTAAAAAGAAATATCTATATACTGATTCAGTGATCATAATCATTTGTTAAATCCTAACATTGCAGTTACATGTACAGCTAGGGTTGGATGTATACCTAGATTTCAAAGACATGAACCTCCTGAAACTACAGGTCAATTTTTGTGTGCGTGTGAATATGTGTGTTTTGCTGGAGTGAGGTGACATAATTTTCAGATGCTTCTCAAAAATATCTCCATCCCAAAAAGATTTTGAATAATGGGTATTCAGCTCAGTCTCTCAGATTCCTTCCAGATGGGAAGTGATACGCATCTAAGATTTTGTTGTTAAGGGTTAGTTGCTAATGGGCAGACAAAAGGCAGGTCCTTGGTTCCTTGAGTAATGGCCCCTATTGATCTGAGATCCAGTGGTAAGAAACTGTCAAGGGGGAACCCAGGGACACTGCTAGGAGACAAAAGACCCAGAGAAAAAATAGAGGGAGGTGTATTTGCAGGAATAAATTAGGCACTAAGAGCAGTTTATTATTTAGGCAGCGCTGCCTGTGACTCAGCTGACAGCTGTGCCCAGCTTGGCCTCTGAATCTGGCCATCAGAAGCCAAGTTCACAGAAGGGGCAATTGCCCAGGATCTTTTATTTTGGGAGCTTCACATCTGTGGCTGACCAGCACACTCCATGAAATTGACTTGAGAATCCACTTGTAGGTGCACCTTGAGGTAGTAAGAGTGGTAAGATGGGGGGAAGGCAAAAAGAGAAGGGTCCAAGTCTCCGAATAGCAGCCACAAGACTAGAGGTCCCCCTCGGAGCCTGCAGCACCACCTGAACTTGATCTCCATAAATCCAGAGAGGGCTTAAGACTTGTGCAAATATCCAAACTGAGCTGAAAAGGAAAGGCAATTAGGGCAGAGGTGGAAAATGTCCCATTCACCAACCCCCAGCTCCCTGCCTCTGGGCACTGGAGACCAACGTGTTATGAGCATTACTTGTCACCCCTGCTGCTGCCTCCTTTGGGCCTGGGTGGATCTCAGAGTTTGGGCTCTGCCGGGGTTCGGCCAGCCCTGCCTACTGCACTACCCTTGCCAAAAGGCAAGAAGGCCAGCTATGGGGCTTCCCAGCTCCAAGTCAGCTGCCTAAGTGCTCAGCCCCACTCATGAAAGGTCCCCCTCTCCCTCTCTTTTCAGCCTGAGCTCTAATTCATCCTCCCCTTTGATAACCAACTCCAAACACATTCCGCAGAGGCAGGGCCATCAGTTGCACAAAGGCCTGCGCTCTCCCTGCTGAATGCAGCACTTCACTCTTGGGGGGATTTCTATAGAAGGCAAAATCCACCAAACAAGCTATTACACTTAAATCAGACAATGCCCGAGGTTAAAGCGAGGAGACCAGAGCTAATGACTCAGCTAGCAGCGGGTTCCTCTATTTTGAAGCTCTCCCACAGCATGAGAGAGCAACCCGCTGCCCTTCCCCATCTCTCTGTCATATCCCTCTTCTCCTGAAAAGTTGACCCTCTGCTTCTGCTGGTTCTCTCAGTCCTGAGGGTTTATTCCCCCTCAGCTCACACAGACCGACTTCTGATTCCCTATGGAAACCTTCTGCCTGGCAAAAAGATCCCAGGAATTTACTCTGTTCTGACCCCTGTCTCTTCTTCATTCTAAAGATGAGAAAACCATGGTAATTGTTGAAAGCCATGGTCAGCTGGTGGCAGAGCTGGGATTAGAACCCTTGTCTCTTGACTCATTCAAATCATACCAGAACTGATACAACTTAGATCATGCACCTAAGGCACTTCACATAGTTTCTGGCACATGACAGCACTCAGTAAATGTCAGCTATTATTATTTTTTCAAGTGTGAACTTTAACATGTACTTAACAGTTGTTATTGTTATTTATTGTGGGAGTCGTAGCATCACTTTTAATATAATTCATTCAACTGTTCATGGAGTGCCTGTGATGAGCCAGGCAGTCTGCAAGGTGCGGGGCATAAATTAGTGTACATGCCACACAGGCTCTGCCCTCACGGAGCTTATGTTCTAAAGAGAACTTCAAATCAGTCAACAGGCAATTAGCACAGGGGAAGGAACAGTAATATAGGAGTCCTTAGATGGAGCAGCTAATGCAGACTTGGGGCTCAGTAAGGAGAAACCAGTGTCTCAGCTGAGACTAGAAAGGTGAAGGGAGTTGGGAAAGAGGGGGACAGGTTGGTGCAGAGATCTCTAGGCTGAGAGCATAATCTCATGTGCAGAGGTGTAGAGGTAAATGATGGTAAGCTGAACCTGGGGAATTTTTTAAAAGTCATGTGGTAGGCTCACAAGGTGCAATGGCAGGAGGATGGGTGGTGCAGGAAGGAAGGCAAGTGGGGCTTGAGAAACACGCATAAGCTCTATCATGAATCACTGCAAACCACCAAGGGGCCTGAACTGTATCCTGAGGAGTAAGGGAATGATTTGATCTATGGATGTTTTAAAGCTCCCAGGGCCTATTGTGGAAAATGGATTGGAGGGAGACCAGTTAGCAGATCAGGCTGTGACTCCTGTTCAGTGCTTGTCCCATGTTCCATTTTAAAACATTACTTAGTTCTAATCTCAGGTCAACAAATAAGGCCCACCTTGAAGAGAACTCATAAGCTGAAAGAAGAGAGTTGTGGCCACAGGAGTAAAGAAAAAGGGCAGGCTTTCCTGGCCATGTGGGTCATCGCCCAACAGGTGTGCGTCATCATGAAGCCTGAGCAAGTTCGTCTCCACCAGCCAGATATGTGACCTTGGGCAAGCATTTCCCCATCTGCACAGTGGGGACAATTACCAGGCAATTGATAAGCAGCCTAGCAGTTCTAACATTTTGTGCTTCTATTATTTGAAATATATATCAGATGTTGTAATTCTAAGATGTTTTGTTTTGTCTTTTACATTTCTATAGACAAAATGAATTGCATCTTGTAACAGAGGAAATACAGTTCATCCAAATCAAGTGTCCTGCCCAATAATTAAAGACGTTTCTTCTGAGTTCTCTGCATTCAATTCAGAAAAGGCCCTTCCCAACTGCCCAGCCTGGACACTGGCCATGAAAAGCTGCCTGGCTGGTGGGTTCTGGGCTACTCTGCCTTTCTTTTGCTGCCTGTGCAGACCCACAATCTTCAAGGGACCCTCTTTCCCAGGCCCTCTGCCCTCAGACCTAAAAGAGCGAAGTTCTGCAGAGAGCCATGACTCTGTCTCCCTGCCCAGTAGTTCCGGCAACCACTAAGGTATGGGCCAAAGCTCCTCCCAGGGTTTGAGACAGATGGACCAAAAAAAAAATCAGGCAGGGTAGGAGAAGAAAAAAAACACCTCTGAGCTGCTTTTGGCTAGAAAGTGCTTTCCATCCTGTGGCTTTCAGACGCGAGCAGCATAGCATCCAGAGGCTCACAGCTGCATGGAACAATTCAAAAATTGCCTTGTTGGACTACAACGTGCCAATTTTTCAAATCTAGAGCCATTTTCACTATTACAGTCTGTGCAGCCTAAGCCAGGGGAATTTTCTTCTGGGAGGGAAAATTGATTCCAAGGTTACCATTAACCCCCATTAGCACAGCATGCCCCATTCCAAAACTATTCTTGGGAACCAAGGAGGCCAGAGGAAGCTATAGAGGCCCATGGCGAGGTTGGTGTCCAACATCACAGGCGCTAACAACCAAAGTCCATTAGTCCCATGTCTCAGGAAAGGCATGAGAGTGAGTGATTCAGAAAAAGGAGGAGAGAGAAGGAACATAATGGGATCTGGGCATGTGTTTTTTCAGGAATTCCTAGGCTTTGGGAGTTTGCTGGTGTAACTCCCTTTACTTGGGTAGATTGGGACCTTGTTTGAGCTGAATGGCAGGGGCCTGGGCTGACACCTGCATGGAGCCTTTTCATTTTGAGCTGAAGCCTTCACCTGTAACTGCTGTCTCTGGCAGGCTCCACAGTCTGGGACAGGACCATTCCCCTGGAGCTGACTTGGAGGCTGCCCATCTCATATCCATTCCTTGTATCCAGCTGCTCAAGGTCTTTGAGGACTTAGCACTACAAAGCAGCTGGCTCTGTCCATCCCAGGTGCTCCAGATGGAAAAACACTCCAACCCATTCTAAGCTTGGGCAAGTGTTGGCAGACTTTATCACAGGGTGTGCTGTGAACTCCATCCTCCCAAACAAGGAGCAAAGGCCCCAGCCCAGCTGAGAGAAGGCAGGCAAAATAAGGAGAAGAAAGGGGACAGCAGGTGACTGAAGAGAGAGGAACATCCACTCATCAGGCAAGTGTCATTCTTCTTTTCTAATATTCTGATGACACAGCAGTAGGTACTGGTCTTGAATTCAGAAAACCCAAGTCCAAATGCTGTCTCTGCCACTTGACCTTGGGCAAGTTATTTACCCTTTCTGAGCCTGTTTCTTCTCTTGTGGCCTAGAAGTAAAAATAACCAAATTTTTTTCAGCATTAAATGAGATAATATAAGAGAGGCATATAATAATTGCCATTAAAAAATTTTAATGAATCTCATTAAAAACTTTTAAGGAAGCCATCATCCTTTCCCAAATGTCTTGGAGTGACATCACCTCACCCTCCCTGCCACACACTTTGCTTCAAGGACCTGGGCATTGTGATACCTCGTTCACCAAAAGGGAACTTCAGAAGTTCCTTTCCCTTCCCAGCCTGTCCTTTCTCTAGTACCACCCATGAGCCACCCCTCCACCCCACCCTCTCCAGGGATACCATCTGCTCCCATTGCTGTCCTCCTCTCCTCCATGAAGTGCCCAGTCTTCCAGAAGAGCGTTGCCAAGGAAGGCCTGAGTGTCCTGGAGAGAGGAACACAGTCCAGTTCAGCAAGCCTCCCTTCATTCCGCCAACATTTAAAGCATCTGCCACATGCTGGACTCTGCTAGCCTCTAGGGGGTACAACATGAGCGAAGTCCAGCCGTCCCACCCTCCAGGGCTTCCCAGCAGGAGGGGAGGCACCAGACTCAAACACAGATCGTTATAACAATACCCTGGTGATAGCAGGACCGGCACACCTGGGGTGGGCAGGGGGGTCATTCGGAAGGAGGCCCGGAGACGGCACCCCCAGGAGCAGGCACAGTGGTTGCTTCCGTCCCCGCAAACACTGGGAAGTTGACCTCTCAGTCACTGGGTGATTTGTGCGAGAGGGGAGGGGGGCACGCAGGGCTAAGTGCTGACGGGACGTCCCTGTCAACACAATGTTCCGCCTGGCCGGGCCTTCATATATAAAGATATTTAATGAATTAGTTAATTAGTGAGAGGAGTTTGATTGATAGATCATATGGCGCTCACAGCAGGGTGAGTGTGACCCTCGATATCACCGCCTCGGCTGCAATCCGTCTCCCTCATTGGTCGGGAGAGCGCGGTTGCTCGGGCAATTTGCATGCATTTAATGTAGCTCTTTAATAGGATGTAATGTTAGCGAAAGCCAAAAGCGCAGCAGCTGTAACTTAAAAGACAGCCCCATTACTGCAAGCCTTATAATTAGGGTAAGAGGGAGACTCGGTCTGCCATATGTTAAACCCTTTTGAGGTTAATAGCTCTGTAAGATTTTTGCAATTTAAAAAAATTACACTTGAAGGATGATGACAAGGCTCATCAATGAGGCGCCTCTCCACCGAAGGGAAAGGGACAGGAGGCTACCATGCCCCCCAAGTCCCCTTCCCCGGGGACATGGTTAGGGGGCCTGTCTCCTGCCACAGGTCGCCCTTCTGCCCTCTCCCCTCCAGCTTCCCCGACTCCGGCCCTATGAGCTCCAAGATTCGGTCTCAGCCTAGCGGAATCGGATCTCTCCCCACACGGGTCCCCGCAGCCCCCCGCGGCCCCGAGCTTCCCCAGGGCCCCCGGCATGCGGCCAGGGCGGGCAGGCGCCACGCGCGCGGCGCACATCCAGGGCTGGGAGAAGCGCCGTGTGTGCTTACCTTGCCAAGTCCCACGCAACTCCAGAGCAATTACGGGTCCCCGCAGGTTACCTGACGCTGATTGCACAGTCGGGCCGGAATCAGGGAACACGCAGCAGGCGCTGCCCGGGGGGGGGGGGGATCGCCGTGAATTTGCTCGGTTAATTACCTGGCACAAGGCCTTGGGGGTGTTTGCCCTCCCTGTGCCGCATCCCAGGGGGCGGAGGAGAGGGGAACGGGCGCGCTGTCGAGACCGAGCCTGGGCCCGTGGTCCTGGACGCTGCCCCCCTGCACCCCAGCCGCGACGTGTCGCGGGGAGCCCTCCCTCCTAATCACCAAGTGTCCCTCTCCACCCTCCCAGCCTCTGGTGTCCCTCCCGAGGGTCCCTCCCCAGCGGCCCGGGAACACGGGGTGGGGGGCAGTCACAGGGAGTCGCTGTAGGGACACGAGTCGCCTCCAGCTCGGTGGCCTCCCGCAGCCCGCGCACGGCGGGGGAGCCGAGGAGAGCTGCCCGCGCTGGGCAGATTCTCTCCCCCAGGAGTTCCGCCTCTCGCTTCCTTCCCCTCCCCGTCGCCCTCCTCACGGAGCGCGTGGGTGTCGGACCAAACTCCTGATGACAGGCACTCCAGACGAAACAACAACAAGGCAGGAGAAGAGAAAAAAAGTCTTATTTTTTTAAGGGGGCTCTCATTAAAAGGAAATTACAGGAGCGATAAAATTACTGCTAATTGCACAATTATCTGATTATCTCTGGTACCAAAAATACATGAGAACCTTTCTCCCTCCCAGCCCCTTAAAGAATTCACAGGTAGACAGATGTGGGCAGGAAGGACACAGTTCCCTCTTGTCAAACTTGGAAGGACCAAAGGATATGGGAAAAGGGGCGTGTGGTTGAGAATAGCAAAGAGAAATTTCCGGAATTCCAAGGTAGATCCCCCAGAGGGGAAAAGGAAAAAGTTTAGGATGGTATGGGAGGCACTGGAGTGGAGGACAGAGGGTGGTGGATGACAGCAAGAAAGTTGATTTCAGTGAAGTCTATAAAGCAGTAAATTATATAAAAAGGGCTTTAGAGATCACAATCCCAGCATCATCCCTGTCTGAGGCCTGTGGAGGTCATTTGTCCAAGGTCTTAGGGAACAGAGAGTGCAGGTGGGATGGGTATTGGCTGGCTTGGGCAGGGGGCATAAAGAGTTCTCCAAACTTCTCATCGCCTTTTTGGGACAGAGAGTATTATGATCAGCTTCTGCGGTTGGGGTGGAAAAACCTTCTTTGTATTATACATTTGATTTTAAAATGCTACTATTGGTAGCTACTAAAAGTAAACACAACACCAACAGCTAACCTTCTCCCATCTGCTTTCTCTGGTAACTCTCCCCTACCCGGTTCTGTAGGCCACCTCGCATTTTCGAATCAATTAACCAGCAGTCAGACAATGGAAAGAAGGATTTTTACAACTTAGTAATTGGAACATGGAAGAACCCAGGTCCTCAGATCTATTGCCCTGAATCTCAGAGCCTTTCTTGGGGAGAGGAACCAGGGCTTGGGGAGATTTCTCTGTTTGGGTCTGAGGACATGCAAATAAGGTGCTGAAGCTAGATTTCATTATTTTCTTTACGCACATTATTTTTGAAGTCAACGGCTCAGGCGCTCTTTCCGCTCGGATGTGGCCCAGTCATCTGGATCTGTTTTCCCATGGGAAGGCTCTGCAGTTGGCGCACCAGCCTGCATTGTCACTTTCAGGTCACCAACTTCGGTGCCTCACAAAGTTGCCCACTTCCTGGTCTCCCCCCTCCCCACCTCACCAACCAATCAGGATGAGGAGTGAGACCCCTCACCTCCCTCTCCACCCTCCCTCCTATGGAGGTTCAGAGGCTCCATCTCCAGGAATCTTGGGAGTGCCTTGGAGAGTTGAGGGCCACTGCACTCCCGGAGATGTCATGACAGTCAACCTCTTCTATAGGCCATCACCACATCCCACCCCAACACCCCACTCTCCTACAGAGCACAGATGACTGCTTCAGAATTACTATCCTCAGATCAATAGCTGGACGATTACCAGGCCATGACCAGCAGAGCCTCGCTCTAGAGGACCCTGGGGACGCAGGCAGGAACACGGGGCCCCTTCAGTAGGCAGCCCGGCTCCAACTGAGGGTGGAACAAGGCTGAGACTCCCAGGACCAGAGGCTGGGAGGCATTTAGGGAGGCAGGGCTCTGATCTGAGGATGACGGGGAGAAGAGAAAGACAGATTGGCCCAGCGGCCTCTCGAAAGAGAGGCTAACCTGGGACTATCCCCCTATCTAACCTGCCCTTAACATTCTCCCTCCCCTATCTGCACAGAGAAGTTAATGAAAAGTAAACAAACTGATTTTTTCCCATCACCTACCCCCTCACAGAAGATCCCTTTAGCTGAATAGGTCAACCCTCAGGCAAGCAGGATCTCTGAGGCCAGAACAGCCAAAGGGCTTTAGCTTAGAGATATCTTCTGGTAAGAGATACCTGACAAAGGTCCCAGGCTGTGGGGAAGCTCCTTCCCCAAGACCCAGACCCTCCATGGATTCGTCACACATGGGCTCTGTGACACAGATGCCGAGGTTACAGAGATGAATCAGCCTTCACTTCCTGGGAGTTTATAGATTTGTGGGAAAGAGAAACACATGCCCACTAGACTCAGTATTAGACAGAACTTAGAGATCTCCATGTTCACCACCCACCAATTACACAGAGGAGGAAACTGAGGTCCAGAGAGGCAAAATGATTTGAGCCAGGATTCACCGTATCTGGTGGTAGGGTCAAATCCAGAACTAAGTACCCTGATCCCCAGTCTAGTGCCCTTCCCAGCACAAGGCAGAGATAAGTCAGTGCTGGCTCTCTGATACCTCCTTGCCTTTGCTAGCCCAGAACACCTTCCCCACCTGCTTCTTTCTTCCAGGTTAAGATGCATGATTAGCAGCTGCTCCTCAATCTTTCTTGCCCAACCTAAGTTTGGGTTTTCATTTCCACCCAGCAGAGGAATTGCTAACACTTAAATTAGTCCACTTAAAAAGAAGCAAGCACAGACAGTCTGTCCTCCTTAACACCATCTATTCTCAAACAGAAGAGCAAACTGGGAACAGCAAGAGAGAGGAAGCAGAGGTCAGGAAGAGGGGTGATGAACCATAGCTGGAGTCCTTCCCTGATCAACTAAGAGGAACACATTTCTTATTCCACATTTTCTCTCCTAGGGAGGATGGGATTGCAGATCCCTTGCTGTTCTTCTGCCATGCCAGGTGTCTACCTTGGGACTTTGCAGTGGCTGTTCCTTCTTCCTGGACTACTCTTCCCCCAGATATATGCATGGCTCGCTTCTTCATCTGCCTTAAGTCTTTGCTCAAAGATCACCAGATCACTGGAGACCTACTTGACCTCCCTACTTAAAAATGTAATATCCTCCTGCCAGCATTCACCATGCCCCTTACACTGCTTTATAGCTCTCCATAGCAATTGATAACTTCTAACTTATTATACAATTTATGTATTCATTGCTTATTATGTGTTTTATCTATGCCACCTATAGAAAGCAAGTTTCAAGAGGGCAGGACTTTGTGTGTTTTGTTCACAGTATCCAGAACACTGTTGGGAACACGGTAGTGCTCAATAAATATTGGGTAAAGTAATGAACTAAGTAATGAATGAAGAACCTTCAAATATGAGAGCTGGGAGAGAACTTGAAGTTGAACTGACCTCAGACCCTCAATTTGTAGGTAAGGAAAACAGAGGCCAGAGCGGGAAGAGAAAGCTTCAAGGTGGAGGTGGCATTTGAGCTACACTTTCTTCTTTCTCTTTTTCTTCTTCAGCTATCTTGGTTTCTGCATTCACTCATTCATTCATTCACTTATCCTTCAGCAAATTGGACATTTACTATTTACTAAACAGTGAAAATAAAAAGTTAACATATACTGAGCACCTTGTGTCAGACACCTTGCTAGGCACTTTACATCCATTATCTCATTTAACCTCCAAACAACCCTATAAGCTTAGTACTATTATTATCTCCATTTCACAGATGAGGAAATTAAGGTTCAGAGAGGTTAAGTGACCTGCGCTAGTCATGCAACTAGAGAATAGAGGACATGAGGCCCGTACGAACTCTGCTTGACTCCAAGCTTTTATACTGCACTGCTAAGTCCTTATCCACCCCCCACCCCCCACCCCACCCCCCACAAACACATACA
>PVKY010013736.1:0-10914 GCA_004027775.1 Bradypus variegatus | reverse complement strand
TAATAATTCAAATACCAATAAGACCTCAATTAAACATTTTATTACCACTGGACCAGTTAGTCATAAGCAGGAGATACATTTAATGCCATGCATAGAGTAAATACTTTTTAAATTGAATGAAGATAACAGTAATTATTGAGTTACCATTTTAAGATTGGAATGAGTCAGCTATGTATTTAGGATAGCTTCGAGATGCATAAAGTGCTTAATCCCCCAGATATTTAGAAATATTTTCTTTGAATTATGATATAATGCAAGAAGCCCTGGCTTTGGGGACCTGACCCCAATTCTGCCATTTAATCTCTCTGAGATTGATTTTCCTTATTTGCATATTATATATTATCATAAAATAGTTGATATATAATATATGAAAGTTAATTAACAGGGCTGCCCATAAATTATTATTAGTCTAGGTGTACTGACAATTGATGGTAGTAATAAATAAGCAACACATTGCCCTACATACATAGATTAAAAGAACTGATTAAATTAGAAAGAGAATAAGTTTAATGAAATAAAAACTACAGATGTTACACCGAGGACCTACTATATACTGAGCTTTGTGCTACATGGTGTGGGGGAGCATAGGGAGTGAAGAATTGAAAACACATGACAAACATAGAACAAGAAAGGCACAATTTTAAAAGAGGGTAATAAAAGGTAATTATCCAAAGCAAACATGAATTATTGCTAAGTTGCTGACTAGTTTAAATAGACTGAGGATATGTTATGCTACCTTGATCCCTGTTTATATATATTTGTCATTTTAGGACACTGGAATTGCTCTGGCTATTGGCTCCTACAGAGAAAAGCTACCGATTTTATTTTTAGAATATCCAAGTGCTCTAATTTGTATCATGGAGAACCATTTCCAGAGTACCGTACTTTTAGAAAATGTATAAATTTATTACACAATGTTATAACAAGAAAGGAAAATTTTAAAGGGAAAAGTTCATTTAAAATTCTATATCCAATTGTTTTCATTTTTCCTTGTTCCTTTTTAGTCCCTATCCACATGACATAGTCTTTATGATTAGACCAGGTAAATGTTCAGTGTTAAATAAACCATTTACTGTATCTGCTAATAGGCTCACTGAAGGGATTAAAGGGCTATGGTTAACATCAGCAACAGGGAAGTTATTTTGTCTCCTCTTCCTGGTTCTGTTACTTATTTACTGTACTAAGTGCACCTTTCCCTCTCAACTTACAATTCTGAGCCAAGTTGGACTACTGCTTTTAAAAACAACTACAACTTCACTCTTTTTAAAAAATATCCTTTATTTTTTAAAGCAGTTGTAGGTTTCCGGAAAAATTATGTGGTAAGTGCAGAGTTCTCATATACTAAACTCCTTACACACACTTACTTGTCCTTATTATTTACATTTTACATTAGTGTAGTACATCTGTTACAGTTGATGACGCAATATTATTGGAATCATATTATTAACTCAGGTCCACAAAGAAGGCTCACTCTTTGTGTTGTGCACTTCTATGGTGTTTTTATTGTGGTAACATAAATACAACATAAAATTTCCCATTGTAACTACTTTTTCAAGTATACAATTCAGTGGTAGCAACTACATTCACAATGTTGTGCTACTATCACCACCATCCATTACCAAAAGTTTTCCATTACCCTAATCAGAAACTCCACACCCAATAAGCAGTAACTCCTCCTACCTCCTCCCCCCTGCCCCATACCTGGTAACCTCTATTTTCTGCCTCTATGAATTTGCATATTCTAGTTATTTCATACAATTGAAACCATACAATATTTGTCCTTTTGCATCTGGCTTATTTCACTTAACATGATGTCTTCAAGGTTCGTTCATGCTGTAGCATGTCAGAACTTCATTCCTTTTGAGGGCTGAATATTTTGTCATACGTATATACCACATTTTGTCTATCCATTCCTCTGTTGATGGACCGTTGGGTTGTTTCCACATTTTGGCTATTGCAAGTAATGCAGCTATGAACATTGGTGTACAGATATCTGTTTGAATATTTCTTTCAATTCTTTTGGGTACACACCAGAAGTGGGATTGCTGGGTCATATGATAGTTCTATGTTTAACTTTTTGAGGAACAGTCAAAGGGTTTTCCACATTGGCTCTACCATTCTACATTTCCACCATTAATACACAAGGGTTCCTATTTTTCTGTATTCCTGCTATCACATGTTATTTTTCATTTTATTAATAATTACAACTTTACTTTTAAGGAAAATATTTTTAAGAAAGCTTGCTAAAATTTGTCAATTTATTTAAAAAAAAACCTTTCAGACTTTTAAAGCTCTCAAGAGAGGTAACAACAACAATTTATATCTCAAGTTATATTGATTTATTTTACTTATTTTTTTAAAACTTAGATTATTTGGAATGAAGACTGGATTAATAAAAAATCAAACATGAAAAAATTCTCTGAAAGTATTTGCTAAACTGAGTTAATGTACCATCATCCTGATTTTGTAGATAAGGAAATTGTGGGTATAGTTCAACTTCCATTAGTGATCAAAATTAATGAGCAAAGAAAGATCATAAAAAATTTCAAAGTTAGCAGCCAATGACAATTTCCTTTCACTGGTCTCCCTGTCATTCTGCAGTACTGTTCTGGCACCGACCGAGTGTTTGCAAAGCATGGGCTGGTGCTGCAGTGAGACTAAAAAACATGCTAGACACAGAAGTAGACCTAGATTTATTAGGACTTACAAACAGGAGAGATTCTCCAATGGCAGCCAGTTTGGAGGGATAGCATTCGGCAAAGGAGTACAAGGGGTAAAATGTATATGATTATAGAACAAAGACATTCCATATAGTGTGAGTACATCAGGCCTCTATTATAATCACTAAAGGGGCTTAGCTTAAGACCTGATGTTTTACTAAGATTAATGTTTAAGACTGAGATACAATCAAAGCCCTTTATGTCCATGATTACATTCTTCTCTCTCTAGGGAGACTGTTTACTTTCTCCACCTTTCCTAGTTAAAGCAGTCTGGTTAGTGCTCGGAGTCTTATTCCCATTTAGGAGGGGGCTTCCACAAGTATGGACCTGCCTGAGCTCAGCTGACACAACCACTCCTGTGGAGATCAGCAAATTGTTTGTTGCCAGATTTGGCACATCAGCTTGTTTAAAGACTAAGTTTCCCTTAACTAATGCTCTCGGTTTCTTTGATAACACATCCTTTGATAAAGACTTACAGCAATAACCATGTAAACTTAATCTTCATTTTAGAAATTCCATTAAAGCATCAGGTTATGCAGTGCACTGGGCATGACTCCAGGAAACACATTACAATATAATAGAAGGGAATCAAGGCCCAAATGCAATATACACAGCCTACCACCCACCCAGCTATACTACCACTGACATGCCATGGCTTTGCTCCATCACACAGACTGATCCTCAAAACCAGTTCCTCCTTGGAATAGTCAAGAAAGGTATCTCTGGAATTACAGGAAAATAACTGCCAAAGACCATCAAGTGGCTCTACCACCTGAGTGGTAAATACAACCTGAGCAACCAAGTTAAATAGTCTAAATCTTCCAGGATTTGGAGTTCTCTTAAGAGAGTGAACCATGTTATAACAATAATACATTGTCTTGCATTTCATTTAATCCTGGATTGTAAATCAGACAATAGTTCCTTCTTTTGAGGAGCTTGAAATTTAGTGTGGAGATAACACAAGTGATTACAATACAACATACTGCTACAACAGAAGCAAACATAGGATGCAGGGGTGGGGGGTAGTGTAGAGGCACAACAGAGGAGCACCTACTACAGTCTTGGGAATTCAGAGAGGCTTCTTGGAGGAGGAAAAAGATGAAATGAATACTGGAAAATGAATAGAATATAGCTGGCAAAGAAGAGTGATCAAGAGGAAAAATCAGAAGTATGGGGACAGATAATCTATTTGTAAGGGCCAATTATGATGAATGGGGCAGCTGAATAGTGAGAAGGCCAAGCCCCTACAGAATGCATTAGGAACAGAACAATTGGGAATAATAGTTTGAAAGCATGAAGATATGCCAAAAAATATCTAATGTAGATGATGATAAATAAACATGTATGGGTAGAGGTGTGTCTTGCTACACATCTCTCTGAGTTCAGCCTTATCTTTAATTTACTTTGAAGAGATTTTGTATTCACAAATATTCATGCGACATTTTATCTCTTAGGTAATCAGAATTGTAGAGAAAGAATGCAAATTTTGAAGCCATATGCTGAGTTCGAATTTGATTTTTGCATCTACTGACTATGAGGCCATTTGGGTTGGTAAATAGATACTCCCCTGAGCACTGAGTGCCTCCTCCTCTGGGACATCCTGGACCTCCCCATGACCCACAATTAGACAGCTGATGCCTGGTACAGAAAAGGTGGGGGACAGATCCTGTTCCAGCTCTGCATATACGTTCTGATTATATTGGCTATTAGATAATTTGAATATCAAGAAAAAAGTAATATAAATGAAGTGCCTGGCACATAGTGGTCATTCAGTAGATACTCTTCAAATTCATTTAGTCTAGGGGCTCACTCTGTGGATTTAGCTAAAGAATGGCTCTGACCAGGTGTCATCACTTATTCAATGTATATTTATTGAGGCATGTTATTATTGAGGGTCTGGTTGGTCGCATCTAGGTAGAACTCAGTGTTTCTCTGCTATCTCCAAGGATGTATATGGCTAAGACAAAATGGATTGTTTAGGGACAAATTAGGACCAGGATACTAAGAGGTAGATCTTTTACTGTGGACAAGTAAATATTTTACTGTGGACAAGTTTAAATATTCAAGCATCAGTATAGATTGGTGTCTTTTATAACTCCAAGCCAAGGAGGCTTGGCTCCATGTGACTTCCTGGTGTGGTAAGATAAACCAGAAGGTGCTTGGAGATCTTTACCTCTTTGGCTTGTTTCTCTTCTTGAGTGCTCTCAAGTTAGTTGACCTGGGGTTGCCTTCCAACAGGGGAAGGTCTAGGAAAGAAGGGTCATCTAGGCCTGCCTAAATTACACAAGAGAGTTCTCCAGCTCAGCTCTCTAATGCTAAGTTTCCAAAGAGAGGTTTAGGGCCCTTTGGCAGTTTTAAAACATGGCTCCAAAATTCTGACACTCCTCTTATTAAGAGGTAGGATCTATGTACCCTCTCCCTGAATCTAGACTCTGTGTCTGGTTGACTGAAAGAACATGGATTGGCGCTTCTACTCCCCATCTCTTTGGATGCTTACTCTTGGAACCTAGCTATTGTGTTGTAAGAGGAAGCCCCAGCAATGTGTAGCAAGGCCCATAGTCCTAGCTCAGCTCCCAGCCAAAAGCCAGAACAAAATAGATAATCATGTGAATGAGCCATCCTGGAACTGGATCCTTCAGCTCCCAGTTGAGCTGCCCCAGCTGATGCCATTGGGAGCAAAGATGAGTTGTCACTATTGAGCCCAGCCCAAATTTGCAAATCAAAGCAAAATAATTGTTTGCTGTTGTTTAAAGCCATTAAGTTTTGGTGGTTTATTATGCATCAACAGATAACCAGAACAGGGCCCAAATGTTCTTTTTACCTAGCCTTGTCCTTCCAGGAAATAACTCTGGGAAACCCTTGGCAGAGACAGGTATCTAGGTTTAGTTTTCTTCTGTCTTCCCACATCAGTATTTTCTTTAGTTCCCTAGCATGGTTAGCAGATGCGCAGGATGCAGGGCATTAAGTACTCAACTGTGGTCATAGTTCTCCAAGGAGACATGGAGAGAAAACTCACCACATATTGGTATATGTAGGTATACAATGAAGCTTTGCATCCAAATCCCTGGGTGTAATCATTAGCTCTGGTGGACACCATCACAGGAGCAAAAAAAAATGTCTTCACTAAAAGCATGCAAATACTGTCCTAGGCACTTTTCCCACATACCTCATCCCCTTAACGTCTTTCAACTCCAATTGCCAGAAGAGACACAGAAAAGTCGCTTAAGAGAAAACACAAAGGAAAAGTCACGGACGCTTCAATATGGCCTTATCTTGCACTCCTGCTACCTACTACTTAATATGACCAGCTGACCTATGTCCTAGTTCCTGCTTCCTAGTAGTTAGAGAGTTTTGAGCCTATTTCGGAAAGAACGAATGAACGAACAAACAGCGGGGTGAAAAAGAATGCGGAGCCGACTGGCTGAGGGACCAGGAGTAGCCGAGCAGGCACCGCAGCCGAGCTTTAGACTGGAAAGCTCCTCCCTTTCCGGCCGCGGCGCCGATGCCTTGGCTGCCACAGCACCCGGCCGCGGCGGGCGCGGGCGCGGGCATGGCCCGCCCCTTTCCCGCCGCCACCGCCTCTTCCCCGCCCAGCGCCTCCACTAACCCCGGTTGCTGTCAGCTCTCTAGCGTCCAGTCGAGACGCGGTGTATGCTGAGTCTCTGCCACCGCCGGCTGCTGCGCGTTCTGGGCCTTGGCTTCCCGTTGCTGACCCGCCAGCCGCTTCTCCTCTGCCCTCGCTGCTTCATGAAGCCGCTGGTCGTGTTCGTCCTCGGCGGGCCCGGTGCCGGCAAGGGGACCCAGTGCAGCCGCATCGTCGAGGTGAGGTCCGGGCAGCTGGCAGGCATCGTAGGGCTTGACGGGACGCCGGGCCGGCCTGGCTGTCCGCGCCCCTCCAGAGCTGTGGAACCGATGACTACGAGTCCCAGCAACTGTCGAGCTGCCCGCGTGGCTGCGGTGGAGGCTATGCCGGCGCGCGGCATGTCGGGACTCGTAGTCCGCGTCCGCCGGCGTTTGGGCGGCCAGAGTAGAGGGGTACTGCCTGGAGTAGCTTTGTTCCGGCGCCTCCTCTTTTCTTAAATTTTGGGGACTAATATCGCCTCAAAAGTGGGCTGGGAGCTAGTTGCCGTGAGGGCCAGCCTCCGATACCTCCTGCGCCTAGAGGTCAGTGTGTCGCTGGTTGTGTGTGCGTGAACTAAACGGAACTGGGGATTTAGGTTAGAGGCTGTGTTCTCCCACAGTTGCCTGAACGGGAGACCTGTTTTTCCTCTCCGCCCTTTCCCGCAGGCCATCTGCACTCCGAACCCTCAATTAACCCGTCTTTACTTTAGAAAGGAGCTCCGTGGGGCGGGGCGTTATTTTAGGTCGCCTGTGATCTGTGGATAACTCTTTCTGGCCGGGTCAGTGGCTCGGATAATTCCAGCTGTGAAGTTCAGCGGGGGTTCCGGTGGTTGGAAAAGCGGTGGAGCGGTGGACTGAGGTCAAGCTGCAACCTCTGGCCCTGCTGCAACCTCTGGCCCTGCTGCCAGCTCACACTTTGTTCTTGGACAAGTCACTTCTTCTCTCCGAGTCTCATTTGCCCTCCCTGTAAATTAAGAGGAGACTGGGCACCCAGATTTATCCAGAATATAAAGTACCTCCCAACTCTAAAATTATTTTTTGTTTGTTTTTGCTGCAAGGCATGGTCTGTTACCAGTTCAATTCTATTAATAATTTTCGAACCACAGTGGCAGATACTTGGTTAGTTGCTGTGATACTGTGAGGAGAAAGGCTTAATAGAGATTTTGGAGAATGGGAGAGAAGGAAAACAGAATAGCTAGAATAGAAGATACAAGTAGTGGTTCCGGAGAACACCCAAATAATCAGTGTGAAATTTGGTGATTAGAATAGTTTTTGACCCGAACTTCTAAAATAATTCACTCTCTCTCAGTTCCAGGGTGTATGGTCTGTGTTTAGCATTGGGCTTGTACTTCTCTCCCGCCTATGTTCACACAGTCAACTCTTGTTCTGTATTTTATTCTTTAAGGAGTATTCAGAAAAAGTAAGGTGGTGATATCTAATTCATTATGTGTTCTACAGCTCATCATTTTTAGGAATAAAAGTGGAATTAGTTCAACTAAAAAATGAGAAAGTAAAAGTAAATATTTTCCTCCTCATTTTAATTTTTTTCTTTTCATTTTTTAAAAAGACAAGTGGCAAGTGTATCTTTCAGATTTTTGCTTGACATCGGAAGTGACTCTCACATGTAAATAGCATGATAGGGGAAGGAGCAAAGACAAGAGTCAAACAAATATGGGTTCAAACTCTGACTCTGCCTTCTGCTGTTTCTCTACCTCCAGAGAAGTTACTTTTAGTTTGAGTTTCTCTGTGTTTGTAAAGGAAGAAATAATCTGTATCTTGAAAGATATTTGTGAATATTAAATGAGGTATATGTAAAATGGCTGGCAGGCATAGACAGGTGCAAGTAACTTTTTTCTGCACTTTAAAACTTCCTGATTTTTACATTAAATTAAATTGATTATTTTTACTCTGAGGTATTATTAGTTTTTTTAAAACTGGTTTATAACTGTTATACCTGAACGTGTTTTGCATAATATTGTTCTGAGTCATAATGTGGCTTTAAATGTCCACACCTAAACTAATAATGCCCACATTACTGCCCTGGATTAAAAATAATCTACATATTCCCTATATTCCCTAACTAGTATTTATTCTTTACTCTATTTCAGTGATGGCTGATACTATTTTGAACCTGTTGAATGTCAATTATGAAATTTCCATGATGGGATAATTTGTTCTATAATAATAATTTTATTCTTTAAGATTTCAGCAATTCAATCTTAATTGTTACTTCTTTCATGAGAATTTTTACTCTTGATTCCAGTTGTCAAAAACATTATTAAGCTGATATAAAATAATTCCAAATAGTTTATAATTTTAAATGATACCCCTAGCTAACTAAATAAATTAAAACACTGGAATTAGGCATTTTCCTTTGTTAGTCTCTTATATTTTGACTCAATATTTTATTATACACGCAAACATAACTTAATTCTAAAATACCACAAGTTTTGGAACTAAAGTATAGTTTCTATGGGTAAAAAGTTATATAAATCAAGGTTAAATTCCCCAACTATCATGCCATTGCTTCTTTGGGAGCGTTACATTGATTTCCACTTCAGGCTGCCAGAAGCACATCTTGGGGCCCTGGCAACAGAACCTGAGGTTATCTTTCCCTCTCAAGCCCTGGGATTTTTCCTTAGGGACGGGGTATGGTTAGAGAGAAGCTGGTATTTGTTTTATCACTGGAGGCTAATTCTACCATTCTGCTAATGGTGCTACAAAACCCTGGGGAGGAAAAGACATTTTCTAAAAGTGTTCTGAATTGGGAAGGAAATATTTTGGGGTTGACTTTGTGCTTTATTTGTATTGATCTTTTTCAATGTTTTGTTTTGTTATTTTCTAGCTAATTGTGTCAAAATCAGTGTCTTCCAGTACTAAATTCGTTTTTGAAAATTAGACATTTTCTAAACAGTGTAATCCTTTCTAAAAGTGCTCAGAGTGGAGTTAATGTTGTGTAATAATTTACTTGTTACTAAAAATTCATGCTGGGGATTCTATGTCACTAATTTTTTTTTAAATTGAGCTTTATTTGTATTTGTTGTCTTGGCCCAAGAGAAATTATGATGCAGTAAAACTCATGTTGGAAAATAACAACCACTCTTGTGTTATGTGTTAGCTAGAAGGGATATTTAAGCCTCCTCTCTTATAAAGGTTATGAACATTTTGTTTATTTGTTATTTAGTGTATTATTATTATTATGACTGATGCTTATATCTATGACAAAAACCGTAAGAATGCCCAGAAAGTATATTTTATTATCTGTGACATGAATTCCTCCAGGGCCTATATGGGTAACTCATACTTTACATAGATATCCTAATTACTATACTTATAAAAAAGTTTTGGGTGATATTTACTATAAGCATGTAGAAATGATAAACTTGGTTTTATTTATCTTTGTATCTTCTCTCCTGAACATTGCATCTGGCATGCAGTAGATGCTTAGTAAGTATTCCTTGAATGAGTATTGATAGAGGACATTTGTCCTGAAGATGTAAAAATTTTAAAAATCTGGTCCCCAGGGGGCACCTAAGTAGTAGTTAGGTCTCCCAATTTCAGGACCAAAAGTGTTTGAGTGATGTCTCGCTGTCTTCCTCAGATTTCTGTGTAATGTTTGTGTTTACTCTCAGTGAGTAACGGTCTGAATGTGAAAATCTGCTAAGCATTCTAAAATTTCCAAGCTCTTGGAATCCTCAAAGCAGATTACCACTCATAGGAAAAAAACTGTAGGATTATTGCACTGGATGTTAAGGTTAAGATTAGGCCTTTCTCCTTTTGGTATGTTAGGGGTGGAGTAAGAGATAGGTTGTCTTTGTTTTAAAGAGAGTTTATATTTTCAGTAAAAGAGATGGTCCACAGAATCCTCAATCCTGACGCATCACAGTTTTGTTAAAAGTGGTATTTTTATTTTAAGAACCTTTCAGGGAGAGGGATATGTTAGATTGTTAACAATCCTTACTTTTGAAATTTTAATTTTTTGCCTTTCCATTTTCGGTTATGAAAGCATCACATGCTTGTTGGGAAAAGTTAAATCTCCAGTACTAAGATTACCAGTATTGAATGCTTGGTGTATATTCCTTCCCATTTCTTAATCTTCTTATAAACAAAAATGTAAATATTTATCTTTTGCTTTTTTTACCCTCCAAATGGGATTGTGGTATTTTTTACTGAATATGTCATGAATATCCTTTCAGGTCTATACAAGCAGATTTAGTTCATACTTATCAGTAGCTGCAGAATATTCCCTAATATGGATATTACTATAGCATAGTTGTACCATTCCCCTATTGATGGACATTCAGAGTTGTTTCCGGGGTTATTTTGTTATTGCAAACAGTGCTTCAATAAACTTCCTTGAAAATATGGTATTGCATATGGATGTTTTTGTTTTTGTAGGCTAGATTCCTAAAAATGGGGTTGTTGGATCAGAGGGTATGTGCACTTTTAATTCCAATTGATATATTACCACCAGATTACTTTTCAAAAACATACTTGGCGGGAGCATTTCACCGCCGGGAGCTTTACACCACTAAGGGACGGACAACAGGCCTCGGAGCCGCCGGCCGGAGCC
>PVKY010013735.1:0-10886 GCA_004027775.1 Bradypus variegatus | reverse complement strand
AAAAGTTTTTATTGTGGGCAAATACACGTAACATACAAATCATTTTCACCATTTTTAAATGTGCAATTCAGTGGCATTAAATGCATTTGCAATGCTGGGTCACCCTCACCAATGTCTGTTTCCAAAACATCATCATCATCCCGACTGCAAACTCAGGTTCATTTAGCAGTAACTCCCTGTTCCAGTTTGCTAATGCTGCCGGAATGCAAAACACCAGAGATGGATCGGCTTTTATAAAAGGGGTTTTTTGGTTACACAGTTACAGTCATAAGGCCACAAAGTGTCCAAGGTAAGTCATCAGCAATCAGGTACCTTCACTGGCAGATGGCCAATGGTGTCCAGAAAACCTCTGTTAGCTGGGAAGGCACGTGGCTGGTGTCTGCTCCAAAGTTCTGGTTTCAAAATGGCTTTCTCCCAGGACATTCCTCTCTAGGCTGCAGTTCCTCAAAAATGTCACTCTCAGTTGCTCTTGGGTTGTTTGTCCTGTGATTCACACTTACAAGACTGTCATCCCCTCTTCCCACTGCTGGGAGTTTGGGGGGTTGTCCCCCAGGAAAGGCCTGGTCTTGTTCATCCTTGGGCCTGGGGTCTGCAGGGGGCTCTGAAGGTTTCTGCATCGCACCCATCTCAAGGCTGCCGCTGCACAGGATTCCTTTCCCACACAATGAAACAACAGCATTTTCTATGATACCTTTACTCACACTTCACTGCCCCTCCCCAGCCACCCCCACTCCTCTGTCCTGAGCCAGAGGCTGACACCCCCCCACCCCCCCCCACACACACCCTGCTTCCGGTAGATTCAGCCAGTGAGGAGCGGGCACAGGATACTGGCGGCACTGTAGACTACCAGGACCCTCTCTCCAAGATCACGGACTGCTGCTCGGTCCCGGGAAGGGCCTCTGCCCTGGCCCTGCAGGTGTGGGGTAGTCACAGCTCCCCTTGGTTGGAGGCCTTAAGTTCCTCCTCTCTCTCGTTTCATTCATTCGTATACTCCCTAGTACCTAACTCTTCTCAGATAAATACCCTGTTTGAGGGCTCCATGAACTGTAAGAACACACCAGTTGTCCAAATCAACATTCTTGTATGTTCCACTTGGAGTATTTTAGGGGTGGCTAGCCCCGAGCCCCACCCCCCACCCAGTGCATTTTGGTAGGGAGGAGTCCATAATTACTTAACCAGTGAAAGAATTGATTTAGCCTGCCCTCCACAGCGGAACTGCCTCTTCCCTCCCCCAGCCTGCTCCAGCCTCCCAGGCCAAACCCAAACCCGGTGACGCTGTCCCTTCCCGTTCCCTGGGCACGGCCCTCTGGGGATGCAGCGGTGGATGGAGAAATCCTGCGTGGAGGCCCTTAGGAAAGGCGAGGACCCGCGGCCGAGCACCGGGGCTCGGGAACCCGGGTCCCCAGCGGCCCCCACTCTAAGAGGCTGTCACCTCACCCCCGACTGCGCAACAGGGACAACCACGATGTTGGCCCCGAAGGCCTCCCGCCAGGGGCACTTTTGATGACCCAGGAGATGGCTTGTCGCGCTCGAGAAGCCTCGGCGTCTTCCACGCGCTCCCTCGGGGCTGCGGGGCCCTCGGGGCGGCGGGGTTGCTGCAGCTCCCGCCCAGCCCGCCACCCGGTCCCACGTGGGGCTGCCCGGGCTCCCGGCTCTGGCTCCGGCTCCCGATTGGCCGTTACGCAGCCAACCAGAGGGCGCCGGCGGCAGCGCCCGAGCCGATTGGCCACGGCGGGCGCGGGGCGGGGCGGCGGGGCTTCCCCTTTGTTCTTTCTGCCCCCGCGCGGTGAGCTCGCCGCGGCCCCGGCCCCGCCCATGTCCCTCCACCGCCCCCGCGGGGACCGCGCACCCCCAGAGGGGAGGGCCGGGGGCTCCCCGGGTCCTGCGCGCGCCCCGCCCGTGGGAAAGAACCCGCCGCGAGCCGCGGCCGCGCAGGCGCCACTGGGCGAGCCCGTTGGCATCTCCCTCCCTCAGTTTCCCCACTTTAGTTTTCGCCCCGAGTCCCAGCAATTGTGGAGAAGAACCAGCGGTACAAACGCGAGCGGATGCTCCGTCCAAAACGCCATCCGTCAGCCGAGACGGAGAGGCGCAGGCTTCCGCCGGAAAGGGCCACATGGGCGCCTCCAGGAGAGGGGAGACGAGGCATCTGGGTTCCCCCCCAGAATGGCGACCCTTTCCCTCCCCAGGCCTGGGCACCCCTCCTCCCAGTGGGCCACTGCCCCGGTCCGGCCAGCTGTGCACGCTCGGCCTCCACCGCCCCCTCCACCCTCCACAGTAGCCCCAGGAGCCAGGGTCCCTCACAGAGAGAGTGGCGGCTGGGTTTGTGTCTGCATAGCCTGTCCTCCCAGCCCCATCTTCCCCCCAGAAACTGCTTGGAAGCATTTCCCAGGGGGCACCCATCCCTGGGAGCCGGGTGGCCTGCAGCATGCCCGGGCTGCAGACAGAGGCCCCCAGGTCTGACCGCAAGGCACCCTGCCAAGCCAGGGTGCAGCCCATTCACAGGAGGGGGTCAGGCTCCTGGGGATTCTCAGCTCCCCCTCCCAAGATGGAGCCCTGACTGTGGAGCTGGGCCTGGGACGGCAGCCTGAGTAAAACACAAGGGTCATCTCCCAGGTTGCCACCTCAGACCTGTGAGTCTAGGGGGAAAAAATCCTGGAGAAGGACAGACTTGAACCCAGTCGGCATTGGGAATGCCTCTCTGCGCTGTGGACGTAGCCATGGCGGCTCCCTGCAGCCTGGCTTTCTCCGGCTGCAGAACTCCCAGCCCCGGGTCCGTGGCAGGTGTCTGGGAGCTGGGTGAGTGGGGATAGCCAAGGGGGCAGCCCAGCTGGCCTCCAAGATGCACCCCTTTCCCTGCTTTGGGGAATCCCGGGCTGGGAGGGAAAGGCACATGGCAAAACCCAGCCCTGGAGGGCGTGCTGGGCAACTCCTCGGGGTGATGTGGGAGGAGACCCACTTTGTCAGCTGGCCCCCACTGTGACCTCCTAGTCATACCTGGCTCCCTTCTCCACCCAAGAAGCAGGCACCTCTGTGCTCCTTGGCCTCCTGCCCTTCGGTCTGAGACACACCACTTCTTTTCAAAGGCATTTGGCCATTCCCATGTGGAGCGCCTGGAAACTGGGAGGCTCCATCCCAGAGAGGAAAGAGGAAACGGGCTGCCAGACACCCACCTGGAGTGGAAGCCACCCCCTCGGCGGGCAGACAGTGACCCCAGGGCTGGGTGCTGAGACCAGCCAACCAGGGGCAGCCCCTGCCTGGGAGCCCAATTGCTCTGGCCCTGGCTGCTCCTTGTGTCCCCAACTTCAGGGAAGGGGGCAAGACCCGAAGGCCCAGGGCTGGTGGCCCCCGCTGAGTCTGGCCAGGCCCTCCGCCCAGCCAGCACCTGGCAGTCTGCCAGCATACCACCCCAGGCACCAGCACTCGCCAAGGTGCCTCTGCTCACCAGAGGCCTTGACGTTGGCGGCCTCACCATCAGCTGGGGCGGCCAGACCATGTCTGCTTTGATGTCAGGTGACCATTACGGGGCCGCCCCAGCAGACAGGTGTCCCATCAGTTTCCAGAGAGGGCAGAGTGGGCAGCGCAGTGGACACGCATAGGAAGGGGGCAATGGCCAGAGGTGGGGGAGTCTGATTTCCTGGGCAGCTCCAGGAAAGAGCAGGGACCACAGCTGGAAAATCTGGGCTCTGGGCCCTTTGCAGGAGGCAGTGATGAGATACTTGCAGCCATGTGGCCTATGACCCTGGGTCTCCCCGGGGGCGCTGCCGCCTCCCCGCATTTGCAGAAGCATGAATCCCGCAGGGGGACAGGCACAGAGAGGCAGGGAGGATGGGGAGAGGGTGACTATGCCTCTCTTGGTTTTTGCTTGGATGTTGCCTGATGAGGAACCCCCGATGTGGAACCTCCACCTCTCCCTCTGGGAAAAGTTTTGAGACACAGAGGGGTTGGGCCTGGCGAGATTGCTGGGTATTGGCAGCCATTGGGTTCTAGGGGGGGTTATTCAGGCCGCGTCCCAAGCCCCCATGCGGAGAACGGGATGAATGTAGACCCTGACCTGGCTCCAGCTGCCCGCATAGACCAGCTCCCGATAGGTGCAGAGCCCCGGAGTCGCTGGACTGCGGCTTCAGCAAGCCGGGGACCCATCGCTGCAGGCTCGCTCCGCCCGCGCTAGCCGCGGCGGAGCCTTGGGGCGCTGAGTCGCCGCCCGGCTGGGCCAGGGGACCAGGGGACCAGGGTCTGCACCGCCTCTGCGGCCTCCCGCTCCCGCCTCTGTCTGCAAGCGGGACGCGAACCACAGGATCAAACCCCGCGGAGGGTGAGAGCCGGTCCCGGTGGGAACGGAGCGGCCAGGAGGCGCGGTGCAGGGGCGCCCCCCAGCGGCCACGCCTGCGATGGTGCGGGCGCGGCGCTGACCGCAGGGAGCCCCAGGAGGGCAGACGGGCGGCCACACGCTCGCGGCTGGGGTCCGGCCAGGGGGGGAACGAAAGAGCAGCCGCCCTGGAGCGACTCGGGGCGTACCGGCCACGAGGCCTACGGGCCGGGCTGGGGAGGCTGCGCTGTCTGCGAGCAGGCGGAGCACCGCACCGGGGTAGGAGACCCGCGCGCGTCGGGCGTGGTTCGTGTTTCCTCGCGTCGCTTGCAGCTGTGCTGTGCGCCTGGGAAGGGCCTCAGTCTTTCTGCGGCAGGGACGAGGCCTGGGGCTGGCGCGCCCACCCTCGCAGCCCAGAGCCCACCCAGCGAAGCGCCGCGCCCCGCTCTTGGAGAGCAGCCTCCTCGCGCTGCCAGAAGTGATGGCGCTTTCTCTGGACTTAAATCCCGCCCCGCCCAGACCAAGAACGTTCGCGGAGGGGAGAGGCAGCAGGCTGTTTTCCGTATCTTGGCTTGAAATTTTTAACAGCGTTACTTTTATTATGCAAACCGTATATTCTTTGTAAATAATTTACAAGCAGAGGACGAACACCTGGGATCCCCCACCCGCGCCTGCAGAGGCCCGCCGGGAACTTTCTGGGTGCTTTCTAGGCTTGCACTTGCGAACGGCAAGGGGGTGGCAAAGGGACGATGGTCCAACCCGCGAGGGTAGCCCAGGACGGGCCCCGAGCGCCGAGGACGGGGACTTCGCATCTGGCCGCTGGGCCCCGCGCACAGGCTGCTTTTGGACGGGGCGACCCGAATCGCGGGACCCCCTCGTCCAAGGCCCACTCCCCTCACTGTGAAGTGGCCGCAGAGGGTTCAAAAAGAGACCTCGACGGGGCCCACCCCTGCCCGCCCGGACTCAGACGCTCCCGAGTCGGATGTTCGGGGTTCGGAGCGCCGGAGGTTGCGGACCGAGGGGGGCCGGGGCGCAGGCAAGCACCTGGCAGCCGCCATCACCGCCTCGGCGGCACTGAGCGCGCGCGCGAGAAGCCGCGTGCCTATTGGCCAAGAGCGCAGCTGCGCGGGCCAATCACGAGCGGCGGCTGCCGAGCGGCCCAATGGGAGCGTGGCGGGCGGTGGCGGCTGGCGTACGCGTGCGCGTCGGGCCTGAGCGATCCCCCGCTGGCCCACGCCCTGTTTACGCTCCCCGCGGCTCGCGAGTATGTGCCCGGGAGGGTGCCCGCCGCGTGTTTGTCCCCTGCTGTCCGGTCTCTGCGGTCCCTGCGTGCGGCCCCGGTGCCCGTTCATGTGCAGGACTCGTGGGGCGGGATCCGGCAGGCCCGCCGCTTGTCCCTCGACCTTGCCGGGACCCCGGCCCCCGCATCAGGCCCCGGTGGCACCGCGGGCTCCCCACACCCGCTCTCCGGCCCCGGAGGTCGCAGCGCTCGGCTTGGCCGCGGAACCGCCCTTGTTTTGGGCGAATGACGCATTACTACCGAGCGGGAGGCGGGATTGATGAGCCAGGCCTTCGGGCCGGCGGGCGACATCTGGCTGCGGCATTCTGGAGGGCGTCCCTTTCTCCAAGACAAAGGAGTCCCGGCAGCCCCCCGAGCCCGCGGCCCCCGCCTCCGCCCCTGAGTCAGGCGGGTCTGCGCCCCACCCCGTCTTGGCGCGGGCTCCCCCCCCGCACCCCGGCCGCCCCCTGCACCCCTCCCCCCAGCCCGCCGCTGGTGACGAGCGAAGCTTCCGTTAAGTCAGCGCTGCTCGGGGAGCGGCTAATGGAATCCAGGGCGGCCGCGCCCCCAGCACCCTGGGGAGACCACTTAGCCCCGGCTTTAAAGGGCCGCCGGGGTCGCCACGAGGGACGGCGACGGGCTGAGCGGACCGGCGGACGCTGGCGAGCAGGTGCCACCGCTCGCGCCCCTGCCCCGAGGGAGGAGAAGGCCGAGGCCCCGCGTCCCGTCCTCTGTCCGGGAGCCCAGCTGCGGGAGCGCTCCGGAGAGGGACAGGGAGGGCGGAACCCGCAGCGTCGTGGCGGGGGGGCCGCCTTGGGAACACAGGTCCACACGCTGGGTGCTGCCCGGCTCCCGAGGGGCCCTCTTTAGGTATTTGTTGAAAATAGAACAGTGACTGTAAATCCACTGTAAGATTCGTCTTGAATCAGGCCACTTCCAGGCCCGGCAGGTCCTCCTCCCAGTCCCAGCCCAGAGTGGGCAGCACTCAACAGAGCCCGTCAACAGAAAAAACAGGTAAAGTGGTGAACAGACATTTGATGTTCCCAAACATGGAAGGATGCCAAAGCCCCTCAAACCCAAAGAAATGCAAACTCACCCCCGAGGTGGCGTTTCACATCTACCGAACAAGGATGGCAATGGCTGGTGTTGGACAGGGTATTGGGGGAAAAGGCAGCAAGGGAGAGCAGCTGGGTGCAGCCCCAGGGAGGGGGGCCGAGTGTCTTCCCCCCAGGGCCACCTAAAGGTTCAGGCCAAGGCACCTTCTCTGCTCTGCTGCTGAAACCTAGATCTGGGTGGGGACAGGAACACAGCCACACTCCCCCAGGGCCCCATGTGTAAAATACAGACATGCCTGTCCCCCAGGAAGCCTGCTGTGTCCTCCTGGACCGCCACCCCCTCTCCACCTGCCCTCGCTACTTCCCTGTCACTCTCCCAGTGCTGTTGCACTGAACCCTGATGTCCTGAGACACCAGCTGGGGGAGCCTGCCTTTCTGCCCCTCTGGCCTGGCCAGTGGGTGCCAGGTCGGGCCGGGTAGACCCATTCATGACCTCAGGGAGGGACCTGCTGTCATAAGCTGGAGCAGCCCAGACTTCTTAAGGAGCTGAAGCCAGTAGATCCCGTCCGTCAGCTTTCTTGGCCCCCGCCTACTGAATTGCTGCCTGACAACCTTCAAGTGGATGCATTCTTTAAACACGGGCAAGACTGATTTCCACAGGGGCCACGGGGGCAGGGAGCTGACACCATCCCCTGACCTTGGCACGGCTGATGTAATGGGTCCCTGCACAGAAGACCCGTGTCCCGAGCTCCTGATGTTTCCTGGTCTGGCCCTGGGCCACTCCCTGGTGCAGTGACATCAGAGCTGGGGTTGCCCTTAGCAGACAGGTCACTCTCTGTATCCCTCATTGCCCAGGATTCCAGGAGGCTCCTGCCAGGGCAGCCTCAGTTTGCTCCCTGCAGCTGCTCTGCCAGGCCTCCTAGGTGGCAGGTTTTGGGGCAGTGGTGGGGCTGAGCCCTCCATGGCACAGTCAGGTTGTGGCAGAAGCTCTGGGGGATGAGTATCCGGACTCTGCTTGTTCTAGGGCAGTGAGCTCCGGGAGGTTCATGGAAAGGAATTTGTTTGCAGCAAACGTTGAGTATTTGCAACAAAAAGAAACCTGGAGAGTGTCCGAGGAGATTCTATATCTACACTGGACAGGCTGAAGCCACCAGAGTCCAAGGGAACCCCAATGAGGCTTCCCAGGAGCTGCATCCTGCCTTCTAGGCGTGGCTCTCAGTCTGCTCCAAGAGGTGAGCCACCTTCGTGACAAATATGGCCAACAAAGGCACACACGGCACAAGTATAGAAACGGCATCTGTGCCTCCAGCCTCCAAGAAGGCCCTTTATGGCCCCCAGCTCCATAGTCGCGCCCTCTCGGACCCTTCCCAGCCTTCCAGGGCAGGACAGCAGTGACAGTGCACAGCTCTCCAGATTGGGTCCTGAAGGCACTGCACTTCTGTCCTGTGTTCGCCCTCTGGGACAGCTTGCTCCAGGGTAAGCTGGGCGATGAGCAGCCCATGGAGAGGTCCACGGGGAGGGAGGGTGGAGGCCTCCTGCCCACAGTGTGTGAGCATGGACGTGGCTTCCCTGTCAGTCTCCAGAGACCGCAGCTCCTGGATTCCCAACTCCCCGAAACTGAGCAGGGATAACACCGGTTTGTCGTTTGAAGCTGCTGAGTCTGGGGGCCATTTGTTACACGGCAGCAGGTAACCAACACACCATCTCCAGGAGCAGTAGTAGTAGATGCAGTCAAACGCCTGAGAATCACTGGTTAGAAAAACTGGGACGAGGGGAAGGGGGGAACTCCATGGTTACTCTGTTTTCCTTTTCTGGCAAAGGAAAGCAGCTGCAGCGCTGGGTTGGGGCCAGAACCCTGGAATGGAGCCTCCTCTCCATGTCTGTATCTGTGCCAGCCCCTTTGTCCTTTGTCCTAGCTCTGCCCCCACTGTCACATGTTCCTGGGGCTGGCATTGCTGGGGGTTCAGGGATCTGCCCCCACTGCACGGACCCTCTGCAGACCCAGCACCGTGCCTGATATACAGAAGGTGCTTAATAAGTGTTTGCTGACTCAGGGCCTGGAGTGGCGCCTCTCCTACCACTTGGCCAGGTAGCACCCTGGCATTTACATAGGTTAACTCAACCTGGCAATGAAGCTGGTGCTACCTGCCATATTAGGGTCTGATCCATATAGATGAGGAAAGAGGCACAGAGAAGGGGAGGGATTTGCCTGGGCAGGCGCAAGCTATTAAGTGGGCAGATCCAGGATTCAAACCCAGGCAGCTGGCTCTTCCCCAGGACAAAACCACTTGCCTGCTGCCATGGGCCACCTGGGCCGCCCCTGGCACCCCCATCCCCACCTGATCCTCCACCCGAACCTGCACAGGTAGCTTGAGGGACCCGGAGCCTGCCCTCAGCACTAGGGCACCAGCCAATCAGCAATCCTGCCTCCCCTCCACTGTCATTGGCTCAGATTATCCAGGTCTCAACCAATCAGAACACAGCTCTCTCTGATGGCAGAAATCAGCAAGCAGCCCCCAACTTTTGCACAAGCAAGTGTGGTGGAGATATGTGCCCTCTGGAGAGGCTGCAGCAACTTCAGCACCTTGAAAGAAACCAGTGCTAGCACCAAGGCAATTCCTAGGGAGGGCAGAGCTGAGGAAAGTGAAGAGAAACCCATCTGGAGCTCTGATCAAACTGTGCCTGAAGCCCATATTTAGTTATAGGAGGCTTGATGGGAGACCAGGCCCATTTTGGAAGGCACAGGGGCCAGATCTGGACTTCACTCCAGCAGCCCGGCCCAGGTTCAGCCAACCAGATGTGTCCTTCTGGCACTTTGACTCTCCAAGTAGTGAAATAAAAGATGCAGAAACCACAGAGAAATTCTTCAGATCAACAGCAGCTGTGCTGAGAGTTTGGGGCCCTCTGGCAGAGATACCGGATGACCCTCCAGGCAGACACCCTTAGGGCTCCTTGGCTGGGTGCTTGCTTCCCCGCCTCCCCTGGTTCCTGCCCGTCTTCTTTGGCTCTAGTGGGCAGCCTGACCTTGGCTCCATGAATGCCTTTTCTTGCTTTGCTTCCCAGTGGTGAGTTTCTGCTGCTTACTACTAAGAATCTTGACTTATGACAGGGACTGAAATGGCTGTTGTGGGAAGTAAATTGAGAGCCATTGGAAACCATAAAACATCATGAAAATTGTGTGGGTTTGGATGTATTATGTCCCCCAAAACACCATGTTCTTGGATGCACTCTTGTGGGGGACGACGTATTAGTGTTGATTAGGTTTGAATCTTTGCATTAGGTGGTTTCCATGGAGCTGTGACTCACCCAGCTGTGGGTAATACTTTTTGATTAGATTATTTCCATGGAGGTGTGGCCCCACCCATTCAGCATGGATCTTGATTAGTTCACTGGAGCCCTATAAAGGCTCTCAAACAGAAGGACCTCAGAGCACCTGCAGCTTAGAGAAACATTTTGGAGACGGCCATTGAAAGCAGACTTTTGCGGACACTGCTCTGGAGAAGCTAAAAGAGGACAAATACTCAAGAGCAACATTTTGAAGAATACACAGGAGCTGAGAGAGGAGCTGGAACCCAACCTGGGATCAGCAGACGCCAGCCACGTGCCTTCCCAGCTAACAGAGGTTTTCTGGACACCATTGGCCATCCTTCAGTGAAGGAACTCAATTGTTGATGCCTTAAATTGGACACTTTATGGCATTAAGACTGTAACTGTGTAGCCAAATAAACCCCCTTTGTAAAAGCCAATCCATTTCTGTTGTTTTGCATTCCAGCAGCATTAGCAATCTAGAACAGATTTTGGCACCAGAGAAGCAGGGTGCTGTTGAGTTTGCAAATACCAGACATGTTGGAACAGCTTTTTAAATGGATAAGGGGAAGATTCTGGAGGAATTGTGAGCAGCTTGATAGAAGAGGCCTAGACGGCTTTGAAGAGACTGGAAATATGGACTCTAAAAATACTTCTGATGAGGCCTTGAGCAGAAATGATGAATGTGTTATTGCGAACTGGAAGGAAGGTGATCCTTGTTTTAAAGTGGTAGAGCCGTGGAGGTTGAGGTCTGGAGTCAAGAGGTCTTAGGCAAAGAGAGCAGAGCAGCCCTAGCACGTGGAAAGGGTGAGTTTGCCCCGGAGGTAGCCCGCAGGCCTTCCGCCTTCATGCTTAGGAAGAGTGCAGCTGCCCCAGGCCCCAGCGAGGGTGGGGCACATTCCCCAGGGATTGGGGAGAGCCTGGCTGCCACCCCACTGTT
>PVKY010013734.1:0-10885 GCA_004027775.1 Bradypus variegatus | reverse complement strand
ATGGAATTGCTTAAGTTGCACGAATAAAGATAAAAATAGGCTCACTTAATTCAGTATTTGAAATTTTGTAGGACACCAGTTGTTTAGGGTGCTTTCTAGATATTACATGAATAAATCTTTTTAAAACATGGATTTTGTATTTCCCATTATAAAAATGGCACTTGTTCTTTATATTAAATTTGGAAAATGCAAAGAGGTGGCAAGGAGGAAATCACCCAAAATTCTTTGCATCAAATAACTAGCGCAGCCCTTGTTACATTTCTGGGCTGTCATCCCCATTTTGGTCCCACAGGAGTTGTGTTCACTTTCTCCTCAATTCATGACCTACTGCTATCTTTAGTTGATGCAGGGCTCCTCTTTGGACTTTCTTTTATTTTTGAATTTCCTTTTATTTAGCAAAAAAGGAATAAGTTTCTCACTAATCTGTGGAGATACATGTGTAAAAAGGGCCACCCAGCTCTTCCTGAATCAAGGTCTACCAAGCATGCCCTCCATTCTTCTTAGAGCATGTAGGAAGATGTGTCACAGGAAAGGAGAAAAATCACATGGCCAGGACAGAGGCTCGGGGCCTGGGGGTGTTTCCCATGGGGCATCTATGGAGACAGATGCTTGGAGAGCAAAGGTAAGGGGAAGGACAGACACACATTAGTAGGCACATTTTTCTTTTTAGGGGGTGAAGCCCCCTGTTGGTACTTGAATACTTACATTTCCTCTTGGTATTTGCTTTGTGAACCAGATGAAGATTTAAGCTCTGGCTGAACCATGCATGGCAGACTCCCCATCTGTCACTTAAGGACCATCCTTCAAGAGGAGCACACTGTGATATTTTAAAGCACGTTGTATAAATCTCTGTAAACCCGCTTTCTTCTTATGTATTTGCAGGAAGTTCAGAAGAAAGCATCTCTTTTTAGCCTGCAGATGGACATGAGTGGGCTAATTCCCGGCCTGATGTCTACGTTCATCTTTTTGTCCCATAGTGATCATCACGGAAGAAAACTCCCTTTGATTTTGTCTTCCATTGGAGCTCTTGCCACCAGCATTTGGCTCTGTTTGCTTTCCTATTTTGCCTTACCATTCCAGCTTTTGATTGCATCCACCTTCCTTGGTGCACTCTGCGGCAATTATACTACATTTTTTGGAGGCTGCTTTGCCTATATAGTTGATCAATGTAAAGAAGAGAAGCAGAAGACTATTCGAATAGCTATAATTGACTTAATTCTTGGCCTCGTTACTGGGTTAACGGGACTGTCTTCCGGCTATTTTATTCGAGAACTAGGTTTTGTGTGGTCATATTTAATTATTACTCTGGTTATGGCAGTCAACTTGATCTATATTTTATTTTTTCTTGGCAATCCGAAGAAAGAATCTTCATCTCAGAATGTTCCTGTATCATGTAGTGAAAGCTTTAAGAACCTATTTTACAGAACTTACATGCTGTTCAAAAATACTTCCAGGAAGCAGAGGGTTTTGCTCTGTTTGTTACTTTTTACAATGGTCGCTTATTTTTTTGTGGTGGTTGGCATCTCCCCAATTTTTATCCTATATGAATTGGATTCCCCACTCTGCTGGAATGAAGTTTTTATAGGTTACGGGTCAGCTTTGGGCAGTATCTCCTTTTTGAGTAGTTTCCTGGGAATCTGGATTTTTTCGTACTGTCTGGATGATATCCACATAGCCTTCATTGGGATTTTGACCACCATGTCTGGGATGGCAGTGACTGCCTTTGCCAGAACAACCCTGATGATGCTTTTAGGTGAGTTAAAACTGCAGTCCTGCAGCTAACCAAAAATTCAAGGATTATATAAAATGAATTTAGCCTGTTGCATGAGAAACTTTAAAATAAAGCTTCCTATTTAACCCGTACTAGTTCAGTGAAAGGTATTTTGGTAAAAGCTAGTTTGCCAGAAGCCAGTAAGCTGAAAGCCAGTTTGCCTAAAAAGGATTCAATTCACTGAATAACGACAATTTTCCAAATCTGTATATTTGCCAAAATCTTGTTGTAAGGAACGTTTGTCTTATGGATTGTTCTTTAATTTAGCTTTTTCTGAATGGAACATTTCTGAAAATGCCTCTAAGATTACTTTCAATTAATATATTTGGGACAATTATATGAAGTATGCTCAAAAAGACTCATAAGAAGAATAAATTCATATTCATTGACTATATTTCAGAAGGAAATTTTTCAAAACAGGGTTTTGGAAATTGGTCTTTCAGCAAATTGGGCATTTCATGAATTGGCTTTTGATAAATTGCTTTTTGGCAAATTGGACGCTGCCTTACCTACCTACTGGTGTTTTTGCAGGGCTTACGTGAGATACTGCATTTGAAGGGACCTGCAGACTGTCAGGTGGCAACTTGGGCAAAGTCCAGCCTAATCTTTTCTACAATGCAGGTGTCCACCCCTTTCCAGGGGAAGGAAGTGTGATCCAACGGAATTGGGCATAACTTCCGTCTGTAGCTCTAAGTGATCTTGAACAAGTTCTTAACCACTCTGAGCCTTGGCTTGGATTCAGGTATCTCTTAATCAGGAGCACCTAATTCAGAGGGTTACAGTGACCATTAGAAGAGAAAACCACCAAGCACGTGGTGCAATTCCTAGTGTTCAGTAAATGCTACTTCTCCCTGACCCCCACAGGGTTGTCAAGGCTAAGTGAGTTGATATATGTGCAAACACTTTGAAAACTTCAAAGTGATCTGAAAATGTAGCATATTACTATTTGGTCATATGGTGAAAAATGCTACTGATTATTCGGGGTCAGAATTTAAGGCCAGGAGAAGTGTGTGTTCATGAAGCTATTCAGCCACAAAGATTAACAAGCATGATGGTAAGAACGAAACAAAACAAAACAAAAAACCTAGTTTATCAACAAATTCATCAATATAGTAAGGGAATGCTAATGCTCAGAATACCAAGTCTGAAAAAGCAAAATCTAAAAACTAACAGTCACAACTTGCTAAACAAAAGTTACTACAATAATTAATGGAAATAGGCAAATCAGTCTCAATTGGCAGATATATATAGACTTGGACCTAAAACTTACATGAACTCTTGTTTTTAGCATGGAATGAGAATTCTAGAGTGAATTAACCTTATACTGACTGGTCCATACTCTAATTTGTTAAATAGAATTCTACTACTGAGTTCAGTCTTTTGATGCACTGGGTTTGGATACTGGTAGAAATGAAATCTTTGACAGGGAGAAAATGTTTCACCATTGAATGTGACCGCCAGTTTTCTTGTTTGGCCAATGACTTCCCATCGTCTCTCTCACAGTGAGGCTGCCGTTCCTTTTTACTATTGTTCCGCTCTCTGTTCTACGGTCCATGTTGTCAAAAGTGGTTCGTTCTACTGAACAAGGTGAGTTTAATTTGCTTGAGAAATATAAGGAATCTACAGTCTGTACCAGCTCACATCTATGTATAATCAGTGTTTGATTCTCTGGAATATTCTCCCACCCTTTTCTGCTTGGAACTCCTTTTGAGTGAAGTGGCAGCACTGTGTTAGGAAGGGGCTTGTGCCCAGTCACGGGGGCCCCTGGCCAGGACCCCCTGCTTTAGAAGGCTCTCTGGGCCTGCCTTGGGCCAGGCCCCACCAGAGGAGAGGCGCCGTTGGGACCCAGGGCATTTACCCACTGGAAGCACGCGCCTTCCTTCTGGACAGCTCTGCGTCCCAGGTCCCCAGCAGCTCTGGGCTGACTTCCAGTGAGTGCCTGGAGGATCGGCTTCCTCACATCCTCTCTCCCCGGGTGTTCACCTCTGAGCCAGAAGGCAGCCAAGGGGTGGCTTTTCATAGGAGAGCAGACCCAGCTCGGGCTTGCAGAGTAGGGTGTCTACACCGCATGTGAAAGACTCCTGAGCAGGATGGAGCCAGGGGAAGGACAGAACGAGGGTGGGCTACACACTGGGGACAGAAGGCCAAGGGTGCTAGAAATCTGAGAATTCTAAATTTATGTCTGGCCTTCCAGATCACTTTGAAGGTATCTCTCTCAAGATGGGGACACATAGTTAACAGCTTGTTAGCCAGAACGATAACTCATAAGGGCTTAGAATGAAATGCGGAGGCCCCTGATTTGTTCTTCCCCTGGGCCCTTACAGATGATAGAGCCCCGCAGGGAGCAGGCTCTGACTCAGCCTGTTCAAATGAAGAGAGTTTAGTGAAGGGTCCTTAGCGTGGAGAGGCGAAGGGTTAGGGAAATGGACCAGAGACGGATGCCCCAGATAGGGAGGGGGCAGAGAGGAAAGACAACCTTTCTCCCTTCCTAAATCCCGCTGAGCAAATGCATCTGGAAGTTGGACCAGCCAGGAAGTCCAAGTTATATAACGTGCGGGTCAGCCTCCCAGGCACAGAGCAGGGCACAGAAGCTCAGAGTCGAGGGGCAAGCAGAGGAAAAACAGTACAGAAGGAAAATACAAATTAAACTTCCAGTTAGAACTTGTTACTAGCTAGATATATACAACGGGGTTGTCCTCCTCCTGCTTCATATTATATGAATTTTATTGGACTTTGGAGCTTTCTTTTATTTCAAGTTTTAGCCCGGTGCAAATGTTCACATTTAATTACTTATGAATAATGGGTAATTATGCTATCATATTTATGCCAGTTCAGTCAACACTGGAAAGACTGCGTAATTCAATAAATTTAAAAATTTCATTTTTTATTCGTTTCTGCTCATAAGATGTAGGTGTATGTTCACGTAGCTGTTCATACAGGAAGTGATGATGATGAAGTTGAAAAATGCTTAGGAATATGAAAATTTGTCATTATAGTATGTAAAAATCTACCTCCTTCAGTGAATTATACAATAGGTTCTTAGATATCCAAAAGTACAAGGGACAAAAGAAAAAATATAAATAACCTAGACTTCATCAAGATTGAAACCTTTGGATTGCCAAGGGACACCAGCAAGGAAATGGACAAGACAACCCACAAAATGGGAGAAAATAATTGCAAATTATGTATCTGATAAGAAACTTGTGTCCAGAATATATAAGAACTCTTAAAACTCAGTAATAAAAAAACGCAATTACAAAATGGGCAAAGAATTTGAATAGACATTTCTCCAAAGAAGATATACAAATGGACAAATAAACACATGACGCTCAACAACATTAGTCATTAGGGCAATGCAAATCAAAACTGCACTGACACAGCATGTCACAAACCCACCAGAATAGCTGAAATAAAAAAGACAGAGCATAACAAGCAGTGGTGAGGACGTGAAGAAACTGAAACCTAAAACTTAACGACTATGGGACTATGAAGTGGTGCAGCCATTTTGCAGAACAATTTGGCAGTTTCTCAAAAAGTTAGTCACTGTGTGACCCAGTTATTCCATTCCTAGATATGAAAACATATCCACCCAAAATCTTGTACACAAATGTTCATTGCAGGATTTTCAACAATAGCCAAAAGGTAGAAATAACCCAGTGTCCATCAGCTGACCATTGGGTCAACAAAATGTGGACTGTCCATACAATGGAACAGTATTCAGCCATAAAAAGGAATTAAGGTCTTATACATGCTGTAACACAGATGGACCTTGAAAGCACTGCACTAAATGAGAGAAGCCAGATGCAAAAGGCTACCTATTGTTGTTGCTGACAGGGCAACGCAGGAACGAGACACAGACACAAAATGAAGAGTTAAGGGAGCAGGGGACCCACAGCCTCATGTGTTAAATGGGTGCTAAGGCCCTTGTGCTCCAGCTATTTATTTGTTTGTTACACCAAAGCAAAGCTATACTACATGACCTAAGGCATGCAAGGTAAAGAAGATAAATCATCTTTATATCCTGCTGCACATCCAAAGGAACAATCTGAGGTTAATGGTTTACGTTGCCATCATAGTCACAAGACACATATCTCTTAAGGGCGTGCTTACAAGGTGTTCCCTGTAAGCTTGCGGCCCGCCACCCCAGACATGGTTCAAGTAACATGGAAGACTCAGTTTCCCACATATTGTATGATTCCATTTATATGAAATGCCCAGAATAAGCAGGTCCATAGAGTCAGAAAGAGGATGAGTGGTTGCCTTGGGTTGGGGAATGGGATGGGGGGAGGGGGTGACTTCTGGTGGGTACAGGATTTCTTTTTGGGTTGAGGAAAATGTTCTTTCAATTAAGTGGTGGTGATGGTTTCACAACTCAATGAACATACTAAAAGCTACTGAATTGTACACTTTAAAAGAGTGAATTTTATGATGAGAATTTTATCTCAAAAAGCTGTTACTAAAAAAAAAAGGAAAAATGTACCTGCTTTGACTTAGGACTAAAATGGACATGTCAGAACTATATTTTATTTTTGTTTATATTTGATTTTCTTTATTTATAAAGGCTTTTAAAAAGACATTCATACTGGTAAATACAGTGACAGGTTAAAATGTTTTGCTTAGATTTCCACATTCTTACTCTGAATTGCTCTAACTTTGTGAATTGTGATTCCATTATTCTACCAGAGTTTAATTAAGTTTATTCTTAACTGCAAACTAAGAAATCCCTTTTAGGTGTTGAACTTTCCAAAACTAAATGTATCCCCACCCATTATCTATTTTTAAAAAACGACTATTTTCGTGAAATTCTTCTGCACTTTAATCAGAGGAGAGGGGAAAGGCTGCAAGGTTTTCAGATGCTTCTCACTATCTGTTGACTTAAATAAGAAAGGTGAGAAAATGGAATTTTGGTAATTTGAAATCTCTGGGCTCTAATGATCATGAACTCATGGCTAAAGGCACTCTGGACGGAGCATTTTACCTGTCACCACTCATACTCCCTGTGACGCCAGATTGGGACAGAGTAAAAACAGACTTGATCTTTGCAGTCTATTGGATTAAAAAAACTTTTTTTTTGTTATGTCATCCTATTTATCTCTGGCAACTACTGAACAAATTTAACTGCTCAGAAAAGTTCAGCAAAGCTACCCTGTACTAAAAGTATGGTTGTTTGTGTCAGAGCAGATGGGACACTGTCTGACCTACTTCCCATCAAGAACAGATTCAAGTCATATGATAGGACTAGTGCTATGCAGTCTGACTTCTGCTGTTATGACTGTAGCAAGCAACACAGAAATAAAAGAACCTAACAATGTACATGGACAAGTAGGAGTACTTTCTCCCAATTAAACTGACGTAAAGTACTATCATAAATCATGGAGACAGTAAGTCTCCATGCTACTTGATTGATAACTGGGCTCTTGAACTAAGCTATGGTTCATTCATTCAACAAATATTTATTAAATGTTTACCATGTGCCTGGACAGAAAGGCCCTGGGGATGAAGCAGTGAACAAAGCAGATGTGCACTTGGCTTTGACAAACCTTTCATTTTAGTTAAAAGAAGGTGCACAAGTGATCAGTGTTTGGCAGAGGTAGATTTATGCTTTATGAATGTGTCCCATTATTCAGTGAAGAATTTGGAGCAACGTATGAGAATGTGTATAATAGAATTAAAGGTTTTATGTGGATAAAAAGCAATATGCAGTCTAAAAGATCAAGCCCGTAGGGAAAATCAGAATATAGACCTGAAAACCATAGTTCACTTATGAAAGGTTATCTTCAAGCTTGGCTCTACCATCCCCATCAGTCAAAGCACTCACACTGATTTACAGGATTTGCACTGCCTTTGAGAAAAACGCATTGCAACTAATCTGAAAAGTAAACCTGGCAAAGTAAGAGCAAGCACATTGCTTGCTTTCTGAAGACAGCAGAAATTACAATATGAACTTATACAAAGGAACTGAAGATTTTCATTGATAATGGAGAGCTGAAAATGGTCACAAAATTTTATATTTAGTGATGCAAAATTTGAAAACTACGAAAAATGCACCCAGATGATCAGCTGATCCTTTGGAAGTTTAGGGGATAGACTTGTTAGCCAACATGGCCTTGAATTCCACACAAAACTAAAAAATGGTAGAATGACTTATTTCTCTCAGAGGGTGACCTTGGACTGACCATGTGCTCATTTTGTGCTTCTGGAACATTCCGTGGCTGTTACTCATGGGCTCTGAAACGTTAGACGAAAAGCCAGGAGCCCCAGCAGCAGATCCTGCAGTGCTTTAGCAGCCTTGAAGCGATGCTCGGTGGCCGGCCCTGTGCGACGTGTGGTGTGCAGGAAGCGGGAAGGGCGGCAGAACCCTGCCTGCTCTTCTTACTTGGGGGAGAGTAGAGAGCAGAGGCGGCGGCAAGCAAATAGGGCAGGAAGATCTGTTTTAAAGAACCATTTAGCATCGAGCTGTGACGTAAACCTTCACTAGAGCACAGAGTAGTTACTTGTTGAGTCAAACCTACAGGAATCTTCTGGTGACTGAGTTGTTTTTATCAGCCAGGAGGGAGGGATCAAAAGTAGGGAAAACTGGGGGGGAGGAGAGGGGTGAGTAAATGGGAACTGTACTTTCTGCATGATTTCTCTGTAAACCTACAACTGCTCTAATAAAGAAAAAACTTAAAAATAAATCCCAACTGCAGTATGTCTGGTAAGAACTCATCTTCTCTTTGCCTGCAGCTGTGACTCTTGCAAGACCAGAGAAGCAAATGGAAAGGACTTCTTCACCTTTCAGAAAGGCCCCTGGCAGAGAACACTTGCATCTGCACACACAGTGCATCACAGATTAGCACGAGGGTGGGTGGGAGACGGCATCTTGGATGTCAGGGTTGGTCGAGGCCGTGGCAGATCTGTGGCAAAGGGGGACAGACCCTGTGGTTTTCAAATGAGTCCTTGCTATGACCTTTTTAACTTTGCCCTCTGGGGCCTTGGAACTCAAGCTGTTTTGTGTTTTCAACATCCTTCACATAGAGGCCAAGGAGAACTCTTTACCTCAGTTTCTCCATCTGCAAGATGGGTTATTAACCTCCCTCCAGGAGTTTAAAGGAGTAAGTTTCATTCATCAAGAAAAAGTGCCCCCACGTTTACTGTATTCAATGAATAACAGTGTTCTCCATTAAGTTTTTCTTTGTGGTTTTGTAATTCAACCTTTTCTTTTTCTCCTTCCCCCCTTCCTCCAAACAGGTACCCTGTTTGCTTGTATTGCTTTCTTAGAGACACTTGGTGGAGTCATTGCAGTGTCTACTTTTAATGGAATTTATTCAGCCACTGTTGCATGGTACCCTGGCTTCACTTTTCTGCTGTCTGCTGGTCTATTACTAATTCCAGCCATCAGTCTATGGTATGTAAATACTTTTAATCATTTTTCAAAAGGATAGCTGGATTAAGTGAATTCCCCAGCCCCACTAGGAAAATAACATAGATTCGTTGAAAATTTGCCTCACAATGTGTTTTCATCTAGAACTTTTAGACATAAAGAGATCTGTCAATAATTCTGGAGACTTAGAAGAAAGAGATGGTAACATGGCTGAGCAGAAAAAGGAGAAAGGAAGATTGGGTCAGGTAGAGAGCTGAAGGAATTACCCCTGTCTCTTTAAGTAAGAAAAGTTGATTAAAATATTAGAGATGTATATATTTAAACTAGAATTTCCTTTGATGGTCAGAAATTGCTGCAATAAGGTTTAATTTAATGCGGACCCTTGGATAAATCATAAGAGCAGACAGAAGCACACTGAATGTTAGGATGGCTGAGTTCGCTTTCCAAAGCGTTGGCTTGATTAAAATGGCTTCCTTTTTAACTGTAAATATTCCAATAAATAAAAGTGCAGAATGATATTTATGAATAGCACATATAATAGAAAGACCAAAGGCATGGACATAAAGGAAATATTTTTCTCTTTGCTTTTCAATTACCAAAAAGTGTGAGCCCAATACACAGGTGGTTGCTAAACCACTGAAGTCACGCCTTGGGCACACATGGCGGGGCCAGAGCGCTGAGCTTGGAGCTCAGTGGCCCGTCTCTGCTGGGCCACGTCCACTTCAGGTGGCTAACAGCAGAGCACAATGATTGGAGTCAATGGAGAGCGGGTCTTGTCTGCTTCCCCCAGCAGGTGTGGGGTGTGGCTGTGAGCGAGGGACCACAGGTGGCCCAGGAGCACCCACTGGAAGCTTCTACCAGGGCTGTGAACTCCTTAAAGGGTTGCACCCATGTGGTATTCATTGACACTCAATACATCCTGGAACAATGGAATTCTGATACTTAGGATCCATGTAAGACACAGTACAATGGTATTTACAATTCTTCTGTGATGAAAAGTTATTTTTACTAGGTATCTTTTCCTTCAAAGAGACTGTTCACCTATTGTGTTGGCAAAATTAAATGTAAATTCCATGCTATTTGCGTGAGAGACAGTCAGGCTCACACAGTGCTGGCGGTAGTGGTAATGAGCATCAGTTTTGGAAAGTAATTCAAGGATATGCATCAAAGGCTTAAAAAAAAAAGTTCATTGCGTTTAACCCAGTGATTCCTTTTAGAAATTTATCCTAAGGAAATAATTCAGTAATGTTGTCAAAAATTTCTCTATAAAGGTGTTCATTATGGCAAAAAATTTTTAAATGACCAAAATGTCCACTAGGAGGATGATTATTTTGGTGCATCCATATCATGAAAAATTACTCAACTAATAAGACTCTCAGATGTGGGGAATAGAATTAATGGGTAAATTTAATTTTTCTTCATATTTTATGAATAATTGTTTTGAGTCTGGGTTACATTTAGAATCAGAAAAATTAATACAAACGGATCAAGGAACATGAAGTTACTACTTTTAATATTGAGGTGAATGTAGATGGTTTTCTAGGATGTTTTCAACCCTCTATTACTAAATATTTTTAAAATTAAAATTGCATGCTATTTTAATTATTTTCAGGTGTCCGTAGCTTCTAGCTTCAGTCAGAGCTTTAGTTATAACAATTTCATGTGGACTATACAGAGCTGGTAATGGGACAGATGGGCGTCTTAGGATCTGGAAAAGAAAGGACTCGTGTTGATATTTTATTATTTTCAGA
>PVKY010013733.1:0-10891 GCA_004027775.1 Bradypus variegatus | reverse complement strand
GGGGGCGCCGGGGCTCAGGGCTGGCCTCCGGGTACCAGGGGGTGCTGGGGGATCCCAGGGGCCAAAGGTCTTCCTGGGGACCGGGGAGGGGTGAGGACCGTGGAGGCGGGATGGGGGGTCCTGCGTGACCCCGGAACCCGGGCGGGGAGGGAAGGGGGCCTGGGGGTTCTTGGGGGCCCGAGGGGCTGGGAATGGGGCTCGGGGAGCCCAGCAAGGCGAGCGCGAGCCCCGGGGCTGCAAAGCAGACCTGGAGGACGTGCTTCCTTGGGAACCCTGCCTCATAGCCCCGCGGGGTGCAAGCCCCACACCCCAGGCTGAAGCGATCCGAGCAGGGTCTTAACTTTAGGCCAGCGGGGCCGGGTTAACCCCCTGTGGTCAGAGGGAGGCCCCTTCCCCCGTGGGCAAGTCCCTGGAGGGGTCCTTGAGCCCCCGAGTTGGCATAAAAATGACGGGTGTCCACCTGGGCATCTTCCGGGTTCTCAGAGGGGAAGAACTCCTCCTTTGGGGTGTCCCCACTGGGCAAGGGCAGCAGGACCCCCACTCTCCCTCCCCGTCCCCCAGGACACCTGTCCTCGGCTGGCAGAGGATGCTGGGAGCTCACAGACGAAATTTAGTTGTGCTAAAATATTCATTATATGAAAATGACTTTAACCCGTTTTAAGTGGGCAATTCTTTGAGATTAAGCACCTTGGCAAGACTGTGGAACTTTCACCACTGTCCGTTTCCGGACTATTTCCATCATCCCAAACCATACCCAACTAGCGATAATGCCTCATGCTTCCCCCCGCACCCCTGGAACCTCTATCCCGCTTTCCACATACGAGAGAAATCATAGTGTGTTTGTCCTTTAGTGTCTGGCTTATTTTACTCAACATCATGCCTTCAGGGTTCATGCGTGTTGTCGCATGTATTGGAACTTTGTTCCTTTTTATGGCTGAATAATATTCCATCACATGTATAGTCCACATTGTGTTCATCCACTCATCTGTTGAAGGACACTTGGGTGGCTTCCACCTTTTGGCAATTGTGAGTAATGCTGCAACGAACATTGGTGTGCAAATGTCTGTCTGAGTCCCTGTTTTCAATCCTTTTGAGTACATACCTAGAAGTGGGATTGCTGGGTCACATGGTAATTCTACGTTTAACTTTCTGAGGAACCACCAAAATATTTCCCACGGTGGCTGCACCACTTTACATCCTGCCAGCAATGCACGAGGGTTCCAATTGCTCCCATCGTCACCCACGCTTGTTACTGTCCTTTTTGTTTCTAGCCACCCTAGTGGGTGAGAGATAGCTATCTCATTGTGGTTTTGATTTTCATGTCTCTAATGGCTAATGATGTTGAGCATCTTTTCATGTACTTTTTGGCCATTTTCATATCTTCTGTAGAGAAATGTCTGTTTGGATCCTTGGCTTGTTGTTTTAGTTGGGTTGTTCGTCTTTTTATTGTTGAGTTGTAAGAGTTCTTTATATATTCTGGATATTAAATTCTTATCAGATATATGGCTTGCAAACATTCTCTCCCATTCTGTAGGTTGTGTTTTCACTTTCTTGATAATGTCCTTGATGTATAGAAGTTTTCGATTTTGACGAAGTCCATTTTTTCTTTGTTGTTGTTTTTTGTACTTTGGGTGTAAAATCTAAAAATCCATTGTCTTCTTCAAGGTCCTGAAGCTATTTCCCTATGTTTTCTTGTAAGAGTTGTGTAGTATTAGCTCCTATTTCCAGGTCCTTGATCCATGTAGCGTTAGCTTTTGTATATGGTGAGAGGCGGGGCTCTACGTTCTTTCTTTTGTGTGTCCCCGCAACATTTGTCGAAGAGATTCTTCTTTCCCCCTTGAACAGATCTGGCTCCCTTGTGGGGACAGATAGATTTATCTGTCCATAGATGCATGGATTTATCTCTGGACTCTCAGTTCTATTCCGTTGGTCTCTGTGTCTGTCCTGATGCCAGGACCACACTGTTTTAATTACTGTAGCTTCGTAGTAAGTTTTGAAATCAGGAAGTGTGAGTCTTCCAACTGTTTATCTTTTTCAGATGTTTTTGACTATTTAGGACCCTTTGCAATTCCATCTGAATTTGAGGATCAGTTTTTCGATTTCTGCAAAAAAGGCTGCTGGGATTTTGATGGGGATGGTGTTGGATCTGTAGATTGCTTTCGGCTGTATTGATATTGTATCAGTATTAATTCTTCCAATCTGTAAACATGAGACGTCCTTCCATTTACTTGGATCTTTAATTTCTTTCAGCAATGTTTTATAGTTTTCAGTGTACAAGTCTTTCACCTCCTTGGTTAAATTTATTCCTTGGTACTTTATTCTTGTAGATGCTGTTGTAAATGGAATTGTTTTCTTGGTTTCCTTTTCAGATTGTTCATTACTGTTGTATAGAAACCAAACTGACTTCTGCAAGTTTGCGGAATTTGTTTGTTAGTTCTAATAGCTTTCTTGTGGATTCTTTGGGATTTTCTGCATATAAGGTCATGTCATCTCCAAAGGGGGATAGTTTGACTTCTTCCTTTTCAATGTGGATGCCTTTTATTTTTCTCTTGTCTGATTGTTCTGGCTACACCTTCCATCAGGCATCCTTGTCTTGTTCCTGATCTTAGAGGGAAAGCTTCCAGCCTCTCACCATTGAGTAGGATGTTGGCTGTGGGTTTTTCACATATGCCCTTTATCTTGTTGAGGAAATTTCCTTCTATTCGTAGTTATCTAAGTGTTTTTATTAAGGAGGAGTGCTGTGTTTTGTCAAATGCCTTTCCTGCATTAACTGAGATGATCATGTGGTTTTTTTTTTCCTTCATTCCATTAACGTGGTGATTACCTTGATTGGTTTTCTTATGTTGAACCATCCTTGCATTCCTGGAATAAATCCTACTGGGCCATGGTGTATAATCCTTTTAATTTGCTTTTGGATTTAGTTTTCCATATTTTGTTGAGAAGTTTTGCATCTATAGTCAGAAGAGATATTGGTTGGAATTTTCTTCTCTTGTACTGTCTCTAGCTGGGTTTGGTATCAGAATAATGCTGTCCTCATAGGATGAGTTTGGAAGTGTTCCCTCCTCTTCTGTTTTTTTGGAAGAGTTTGAGAAGGATTGGTGTTAAATCCTCTTCAAATGTTTGGTAGAATTCAGCAGTGAAGCCATCTGGTCCTGAGCTTTTCTTTGTAGGGAGGTTACTAATTACTGATTCAGTCTCTTTACTTGTTACAGGCCTGTTGAGATTTCCTATTTCTTCTTGTCCCAGATTACGTAATTTGTACATTTCCATAACTTGTCCATTTCATCCAGGTTTTCCAATTTGTTGGCATGCAATTGTTCACAGCACCTTCCTATAATCCTGTTATCCTATTTAGTTCTAGAAGGTTGGTGGTAATTGCCACTTAGGCCTGATTTTAGTTATTTGTGTCTTCTTTTTCTTTGTCAGTCTGGCACATGTTAATGATTCCTAGCTTTATTCCACTGTGGTCCAAGAAGATGCTTTGTATGATTTTAATATTTTAAAATTTATTAAGATTTGATTTGGTGCCTAACATATGGTCCATCCTGGAAAACATTCGTTCTTACGTGTCTTGCTGTTTCATTCAGCATCTTGTTTTCAAGGTTCTTCTATGTTGCAACATGTCTCATAACTTCGCTTTTTCTTGACTAACACAGCGTCCATGGAGCTGCCCTTGACCCTGAGGCTGCCCGTGACCCTGGGGCTTCCCATGACCGTGGGGCTGCCCGTGACCCTGGGGCTGCCCATGACCGTGGGGCTGCCCGTGACCCTGGGGCTGCCCATGGCCGTGGGGCTGGCCTTGACCCTGGGGCTGCCCTTGACCATGGAGCTGCCCTTGACCCTGGGGCTGCCCGTGACCGTGGGGCTGGCCTTGACCGTGGGGCTGCCCTGGCCGTGGGGCTGGTTTTGGAGCCTGCAGCTGCCTTTTTGTCCAGGACGGGTTTTGTCCTGGGGCCAGGGCTGGGGGTGTCTCCGTCCTCCCCTGCCTGTGCATGGGTACCACGACCCACGGGGGCGTCCTTGGAAGGGGCTGTGCGCCCCACCCCCACCACCCCCATGTTTCATAGCTTGTTTGTTCTAACAGCCCGTTTTTGCAACCAAGGGGAAAAAGAAAGAGAAAATCCAGTTCTTCCTCTCCTGGGGGACCCGCTGAAGCCTGCTGCTGGGTGCGGAGGGTCCTTCATGGTGGAGGGGCTGCGAAGGCCGCTCGTCCCGGGCCCCTCCCAGCCAGGGCCAGGCTGTCCCTGTGGCGTGGGGGGCGGTGGGCTGCAGCATCCCAGCTCTGGGCCACAGGGGCGTCTGGGGACCCCGCTCGGGCCTCAGGCCTTGGGCGGCGCCAGGCCCTGTCCTGTCTGCCCGGGGGGGATCCAGGCCCCAGCCCCTGCGAGAAGCCCTCCGAGCGTCCTGGTGCCATTGGCCACACCCCCTTGTCCTCCCGTCGGGGGTGCGGGAAGCTGTGATTGGGGGGAGGGGGAGGGGCTCACCCTGTGTGCCCTTGCGTCCCAGCCGCCGCCGCACATCCAAGGCGGGGACCGGGTGGCCTGAGCGCCGAGAGAGCAGCGTGGGTGGGCTCCTGTGGCCTCGGGGTGGCACTTGCCAGGCCACCCACCGCGGGCAGCGGCTCCAGAGCCCTCTGGCTCTCCTTGCCAGGGGTCCCGCGAGCTCACGACCTGAAGCTGCTCTGAAGACCCTGTGGGCTGCCCCGGGTCCTGCCACAGGGTGCCTTGCCATGGGACCCCTGCCCTGGCTGCCCCGCCCCATGGGGACGGGCTCCGTGCGGCTGTCCCCAGGAGTGGAGAAGTGCCTAGAAGCCCCTCGCCTCCCGTCTCACTGCCAGCAGGCCTGGGCGGTGGCAGCCCGGCCTGGTCTGGAGGTTTCCCAGACAGTGTGGGAGCCAAGTTCAGAAGGGGTGTCCTTGGCCGCCTGGGCACTGGGGAGTTTCCGACTGGGATGAAGGCTCTGGGGGGACTGGGGGGGGGTGCGGAGGAGGATGTGGGCCGGGAGGGAGGTGGTGGCTTTGTGAGTGGAGGGTGTCCTCCCTGTGGACACTTGGGCCTGCCGCTCTCCCCAGCACCTGCTGTGCGCCTTCGCTGGGACTGCTGCCCGCTGTGCACCCCCGTAACGGGCAGGTGGCTCTGGTTTCCTAGTGGCTGTAAGTGTCCCTGAGCAGGGTTGGGGCTTCCCGCCATCCCCAGAGGGTGCCGACAGCCTCCTGTGGTGAGAGCACCGAGTCTGCAGGTGCCACCGGTATCGGGGTCAGGGTGGCTGTGGGTGGGGCGGGCGAGGGGGCGCTTGCTGGGGGTCCCTGGAGGAGGGTGCCGGCCGCGTGGGGCCAGGCCGGGTTGCGGCTCTGCGGTGATGGCAGGCGGGGCGGTGGCTCCCAGCCCCATTTCTGCCGCGTCTGGTAGAGCCACACCCCTGGCCCGGGAAACTTCCCACTCCATGGGCAGGCCTTGGTTACCCTGCCACGGAGCTCTGCCCCAGCTCCTAGCCCACATCCTGGGTCCCTTCCCGCCCTCACTGAGCCCTCAGAGGGCCTTGGCCCATGTGCCTCCTTTCAGCCGCCACTGCCCAGCCTGACCCAGCCCGGCCCCTTCTCTCACACCCCTTGTCCCCCAAGTCTCAATGGCCGTCGGCTTAGGCTCAGCTTCTAGCCCATTCCTCCAGCTGGCTGGGCCTCCCCGACGCAGGGTCAGGCCCCCTCGCTCCCCAGCCTGACGCCCACCAGGGCCCCCCACCCTCATAGCCTCAAATCCAGACTCTGGATGCACCCAGCTCCACGACTGCCTCCAGGACCCCTCGGTGCCCCTAGAGCATGTGCTTCTGGGGCAGGTTCCCCGGCTCAGTCCCGGCACGGGCAGTCTCTCCGGTCTCCGGCACATGCTCCCCGATGGTTTCTGAGGGCCAGGTGGGCAAGCAGCCTAGCCAGAAGCTTCTGGAACAGCCCCTGTGCCCCCCTGGAGCCGGGGTCACCCGCCCACCCCCGGCCTATCTATGTGGAAGGTGGGGACCGAGTGGGCAGAGGGGTGCAGGCAGGTGTGCGCAGCGCCTGAGGGTGTGGGAAGGGGCTGGAGCGGCCACCGCCGACCCTCCCTTCCGGTAGCTGCACGGCTCCCCGGGCTCGCTGAACCCGCACCTCGGCCCCTTCCTCGCCCGCTCGTCACCCATCCTCGGGGGAGCAGCTCCTCGGGCTCCAGGGCCAGGAGGTCCCCACGTTGACGCCTGTGGAGTGGCCGCTGGGCACATCTGGTGCTGCTTCCAAGCCCTCCCTGGTGCCCATGCCGCCCGCCGGGGCTGCTGGGGCTCGGGAGGAAGGCGTGACACCCGTGGGGGCCCCTCGGCTGCGTGGGGTGGGGGGTTCCAGGACTCGAGGAGCAGGCAGAAGGCCTCTCCGACCCCACAGCTGTGGACCGCAGGCTCTGTGCTGGGGCTGCCTCCCAGGGTTCCCGGTGAGGTGTGGGGGTCTGTGGCAGCCTGCAGAGGGGCGCGGGACTGGCCCCCGCGGATCACCTAGGCTCTCCCGCTGTCGGACCCGAGAGTGACGCGCCTTCCTGAGGCGGGTCTGGGGGTGAGCAAAGCCTCAGGGGGCCCCTCTCCCTGCTCTTGTCCATCTGCTCAGCCTCGAAACGGAAACATCCAGAGCTGGCCGGTGCTGCTGTGTTTCCCTGGCAGGCTGCGCTGTCCTGGCAGCGTTTCTCCCTCCTCTTCGCCTCCTCCCCGAGGGGCTGCCCCCCCGGCTGGCATGGCACCCTGCCCTGCGAGGGGCGCTGGGTGCAGCCGCTTACTGGCCCAGGCAGCTGGAGAGCACAGGGGCTCAGGCCCTGCTGGAGTCGCGTGCTGGGGCCACTGGCGTCTGTGCCCCTCTCAAGCCCAGAGGATCCCACAGGCCACCCCCTGCCCCCTGCCCCCAGCGGGGAGAGTGGCATCCGGAGGCCCAGGGCCCGGGATCCGGACCGACACCCTTCCTTCCTCTGAAGGTGAAAGTGCATTGTCCACGTGAGTAGCAAGTGCCAGGAGAGCTCCAGGTTTTGGGGTGCTGGGACTCGGGGCTCTGAGGATTTCCTGAATCTGCTCTCCTGTCTCTCAGCCCTGCTGACCTCCCGGAGTGCACACAGCCCGCCTGGGGGTGAGGTGACCCCTGACCCCAGGCTGGCCACCCTGGGGGAAGGCACGCAGGCTCCAGCCCGTGCTCCAACAAAAGTCCCAGGGAGGGTTCTGATTGGATCAGGTGGCCACGCCCCCTTCCTTGGACCAATCAGTGGGGGGGTCTGGGAGGCTCTGGTTGGCCAGGCTGGGCCACACCCCCTTCCTTGGACCAATCAGTGGGGGGTGGGGTGGAAGGCTCCGGTTGGCTCTGTGTTCAGCCCAGAGACAGGCCAGAGAGAAGAGGGGCTCCCCTGAAAATGTGTTCCTGATCAGAAGGGAGGAAAGTTGGGCACCCCCAAAGGAAGATGGTGCTGCCAGGCCCCTCCCTCACTGCTGGTGTTGCTGCCTAGAGGGTGTGGCTGCGTTCCTCCCCCTGGGGTCGAGGGGGGCTGTGGGGGGCGATGCTCGGAACCCCCTGCCCCCCGTCCTCCGGGTGGTGTGGGTGAGGCTCGGAGAAGGGCTCTGCCTGGTTCGCTGCCCGTGGGCTCAGCTGCGCTTCTCCCGAGGTGAACGCGGCTCCCCGAAGGCCCCGTGTGACGAGGCCCCTCTGAGACTCGGTTTCCCCGGCTACGACCCGGGGATCCCCTTGTTCCACATCCCGAGGGCCGGGGCTCGTCCGCAGGGGTCAGGGTGTGTGAGGGCGACATCCGCGGGCCTGGCCCCGGGCCCACCCTGCCCTCGGCCGCCCTGCATGTGGGCCTCCCACGCGGACGCACTCTGCTCGGTGCCAGCTTCCCGTTGAAAAACGACCGACAGGGACGGAGGGAAGTGACAGCGTGACGGACACTGACACACCAGCAGCCTCGTGGTGGCCTGCCGGTGACGGCTCCTCCTGCCTTTGTCAGTCTCCCTCTGGGGCTCTGCACCCCCAGTCTGTCCTCTCCAGGGCCCCCCCGGGTGTCTGTCCCCTCCCGCATCTCAGGAGGGCTCTGCGGCCCCCAGCGGCCTGAGAGGTGCTCCTACCTGGGGCTGGCCTGGGTGGGGCTGGGGGGCAAAGGCCTCTGGGCCCGCCCCCTGCCCAGGTGTCCCCTCAGCGCTCCTTCCCTGTGGGCAGAGGGACGGGGTGGCCGGGAGGTGGGGTGCTCAGCTCCGCGGCTGCCGGGCCGGGCGCGTGGGGGCGGGAAAGGCTGACAAAACCCCAAAGAAATGTTCCCATGAAATTCTTTCTTGCTCTTGCCTCTTTTATTGTTTGTTTGGACATTCCGATGAAAGGAAGTGTTTGGGGCCCCAGCTTTCTCCTGTTGGGGGGGAAGCAGCAGGCAGGGCTGGGGTGGAGTGGGGGGCCATGTACCCCAGCTCCCGGGAGCCCCCATGGTGGGATCTGATTCTCGTCGTCCCCCTAAAGCCATCCTGCCTGGGGCGCATGCCCCACGGCAGCCCCCGAGGTGAGGACCTGAGGTTTGTTCAGGTGCCCCCAGGAAGGACGGGGTGGGCGCGCCCCAGAGTGGCACCCAGGGGTCATCCCACCAGCCCCCAGTGGCAGCGCAGGGGGGTCCCCGGGCCTGTCTGCAGGGTCTGCAGGGGGTGGGGGGGCTGCTAGGGGGCGCTGGCCACTGGCACGCTGGCCGGTGACTCACGCGCGGGTGGCCGACATGCTCTGGGCCGGCCTGAGGGACGGGCCCCGGGAGGCCCTGAGTCATCGGGCCTGAGCCCCCCTGCCTGGCCCCAGATCCCCCAGCGCTGTGAGGTCGGCCCGTCTGCGCTGCAGGGGGCAGGGGGCCTGGGGCGGGGGAGGGTAAGTAGCCTCATCGGGGCCGTGCCCGGGGGGCGCAGCGTGGGCAGAGGGGCCCCCCACCCTGGGCTCCACCTTGGGTCTCACACGGGCTCCCCGGTCCTGGGCCCTCGCTCCCAGGGGAAGGATTTCCTCTAGGGTGGCGCTTCACTTCGGTGCAGGGCCAGTGCCGTCCTAGCCCCCAGGGGGACCCTGTTCTAGATCCTGGGGGAACCCCATCCCAGCCCCCTGGGGCAGCCTCCTCCTGCCCTCGCACAGGCCCTGGGTCACTGCTGGTGCTCTCATGGCTTTGAGGCCCAGGCAGCTGGGACACCCCGTGCCCCAAGGCTGCTGGGGCGGGCAGGCCCCCGCGACCGTGAGAGCTGGCTCAGGGGCCCCATCCCCAGGTGGTGCCCCCAGAACAGGCCGGGCCGGCTCCCTTGCTGCCACAAGTGGGGTTCCCACAGGGTGGGCAGGCCTGGCAGGGAGAGTGGGGTGGTCCCTGCGGTTGCCAGAGCCTGGGGTTGGGGTGCCGTTGGTGGGAGCGGCGTCTGTGTCCCTGCACATCCCCAGCAGCTGCTGGGCCCCGACGGGCTCCGGCAGCGTCTCCCCACCAGGGGTACTCGCTGCCCACCGGGCGGGTGGCCTGGGCCGGGCCAGGCTCTGGGGGCCCCGGGGCATGTTCTAATTCCTTCTCTTGCGGTGAAATCCACCAGTGTAACGTGAGCCCCTCCCAGGCGCCCCGGCCCCTCGGCCCTGCTGCCCGCCTGGCATCCGGGAGCGGAGGGTGCAGGGCCTCCCTTCCCGGGTGCTCTCGCTGCGCAGGGGGTCCTGGGGAGCCCGTGGGTGCCAGCCCGAGTGCCCCCTCCCCCCGCAGCACTGCCGACAAGAATGGGGCCCTCAGGTGCATCTTCTCGGCACCTGGCCACGGCGCCGGCCTGCTGCGCGGCCTAGCCACCCTGCGCACCCAGGGCCAGCTCCTCGACGTCGTCCTCACCGTCGGCCGCGAGGCCTTCCCCGCGCACAAGGTGGTCCTGGCGGCCTGCAGCGACTACTTCAGGTGAGTGCGGCCAGGTGGGGCTGTGACTCAGTGCCATTCGCAGAAACGTGCTTATGTGGCACCTGCTGTGTGCCCGGTACTGTCCCAGGCCCTGGGGGGCTGGCAGGTGGGAAGACGTGCAGCCCCCACCCTCGGGCTGCTCCTTTCTGGCACCTGGCGGCAGGCGAGTGCCCCTGTCGGCCCGAAGGCCTTTCCTGGGCGGCAGCCACAGGGCCGGGATGTCCCCTCGTCCCCTCAGTGACTGGCCAGTGCCCTGGGGAGGGTGGTCCCAGGGCCGCTCCCCCTGTGAAGCCCCCGCCTGCAGCCTGCCAGGGCTCGGTGCGGGTGTCAGGTGGAGCAGCCAGGCCTGCTGGGCTGCAGCTTCTATTTTTATTCTGGATCTGGGGCGGGAGTGAAGCCCTTGAGAGGCTTCCTGCGCTGGCACTGCAGCCGGGTGGCGCCTTAAAAGGCAAAGCTCCACTCATCCGCGGCTGCCCGGCCGAGGACACGCACGACCCAGGGCACCCGGGGGTGTGGGGCCACCATCCAGCTGCCACTCCAGAGGGTCTCACGCCTCGGGTGCACTGTGGGTGCAGCCCCCTCTGTCCACAGACCCGGGAGCTGCAGCGCCCTGCCCTGGGGCCTGTCCTCCCTCCTCCTGGGGGCACATGGGGGGCCAGGGCTTCGTACCCCATGTGCTTGCTGCCCCAAGGGGGTCCTCACCCTGCCCCCGCGATGCCAGCAGCTCAGGCTGCACCCCAGGCCCAGCCAGGGAGGCCCCATGGTGCCCTGCTGTGCTCAGGGGCTGCCCCTCGTCCCGGGCCTCTCTCTGGAGGCAGCGCTGACAGCCGCATGGCTCCCAACAGGCCTTCGCGCCAGGGGTCCTTGCGGCCGGGAGTGTGGGCTTCCCAGTGCCAAGGTCAGCGGGCAGGGGGAGCTGGAGGCTGGGGTGCAGGGCTGTGGGCTGTGGGGCTGCAGTATGTGGGGGGCTGGGT
>PVKY010013732.1:0-10906 GCA_004027775.1 Bradypus variegatus | reverse complement strand
TTACCCTCCTTAGTAGCAAATAGTTAGAAAAAAACATTTAACTTCAAATAAGTCAAGAAAGTCAATCTGTTCCTTTGAATTATGTATAGTATTGCCTCTGAAGTCAGAGGATGACTCAAATCACAAAATTTCAAATACCTTTATTATTAACTCATTCGTCATATGACATGGAAAAGGAATTATTTTTAGAAACTGATAAGAAAAGCAGCAAGAGGGAATAGTCCTTCTGCCCTACTAACCTGCGTGACATTGCCTACAATGACACTGTCAACAGTTTCAGGTGAGACTTTGCCAGCAGTCAAGGCAGCCTTGGCAGAAAATTCAGCCAAGTCAGTGGCTGTGAAGTCTTTCAGGAGTCCTCCATAAGCTCCGAAGGGTGTTCGCTTAGCAGCAACAATGAACACACCTATTGCAGTGAGAAGAAAATTGTTAAGTAATCATGGGTCAGTATCCTTAACATGCTTTAAATAACCTCACTATGAAACCTTATTGTAAAGTAGAATTTTCAGTTAGGAACTGAAAATCTTTGTCATACATACAATAATGCATAAAACAGATCACACCCACAAAAATAGTCTTAGGAGTTACCAATTTGATCAATACGTATATTCAAGTACTGACATGCTGCATGCTAAGATGTAAACAACAAAAAAATAAGAACTTCCCCTTTCTCTACAAAAATTCTCCTCACTTGATATTCCAGATTGTAAAGGTAGCCTGAGGAAGGCTAACACTGAACTAACACAATTATTTTGAATGGGGAAAACACTATTAAACATATTTTAAAAAATATCTGGGAAGCGCAGGTACATAGACTATACAATAATTTAAAGTCATAAATTGGCAACCATGTCAATATATTATTTGATCTGATGTCAAATTTATCTTGATGTTAAGAAGTCTAAAATTTAACAATCTTTAATGCCAAACTAAAATCTTGTTTATTTTTAAAAGGCTCTGAAAACTCAGAAGCAAAAAATTTCCAAAAACTAAGAGTGAAAAGATATATTCATCCAAAGTTTAATGAGACAGGAGTGCCAAGAGGGAGCCTGGCAAGGTGTGCTGACTTGAAGTAAGACGGAAAAACAACACTAGAAAAGAAAAAATTAGGAACTCTGCCTTCCTTTCTATTACATTATTAGTTATGGTAAATATTTACTTATTTAGGCAGAGCAACTACAGATAGCAACCAAGGAAAACTGCTGCTGCTGCTATATCCATTTGTTTCTGGAGTCAAGTAATTTGGCAGCGCTACCCACTTGCATTGAGGAATACATGAACATTCCCCAACAACATTAATGCAAATACGAGAGATACTATTTGTTGGATGCAACCTCCATGCCAAGCACTGTCTTCCAGGCGACTGTATCTTTCATTTGTGTGTTCTAGGGGACTGAAATCTGACAAGCTATTGACTATCTTTACCAAAATTAATTATGCTCTCATTCAAATAAGTCCGTGCTACAATGATGAGTCACATATTCTTCTTTAATCCACTAGCCCTGGAGGAACTAACTGTGCATCTACAATGTTTTCTAACTAGCCTGTAACAATCACTATTTGGCCTAAGGCTTGGGTTCTAGTCACATACACTAATAAATAGACACGTCACTTTGCCTTTTTGGAAACCACTGTCCTCATCTGTAAGACAGGGAAATGGGAAAAAATATGATCGGTAGCTTTAACACTGCAGTAAAACTGCATCACGAATTTATAAACCATGTACTTCATTAATATTGATGTTGATGTACATTTTTAAAAATTGGGTTCATAGTTTTTATAAATTTTCAAAAGATCTGCCTTTCAGGAAAAAGATAACAGACACTGATAAAACAGTAAAGTGATATGTCAATAAAAATACTATTTCCTTTTTAAAAAGAGAAACTCATTACAATGCAGCTTTTTAAATGAATTGAGTTTTCTGATACCTTGCCTAAAAAAAAATCAACATGCTGCTTTATTAGGCAAATGTAGTAAGTTCTGATTTGGAAAGGACACTGGTAAATTAACTCTGCGTCTTAGGAAACTGGATGTACTTCATTTTGTCCCAGAATACCAATTTTCATTTGAGCTGTTCACATACCATTTGCCTCTTCTGAGTTTTAGACCCCTCCAACTGCCTTCCTGACATCTCCACTTGAGTGCCTTGCAGACAGCAAAAACCTCCTTGCCTAAAACTGAATTCTCAATCTTCCTTTCCAAATTTATTCCTCCTTCAGCTTTCTTCACTCCCCAAGTGTTACTTACTAACACGAACAAAGTTACTCAAGGCAGGAACCTGCAGTCACTCGTGGCATTTCCTTCTCATTTACCTGCCACATCCAACCTACCACCCAGCTCTAGCAATTCCACCTTCAAATCTTTTATCAACCCACCCTCCCTTTCATAACAAATGCGACCATTTGTTACGAAAAGGGAACTTATATAATTAAAAAAAAAACGTTAATGACCTTGAAAGAATGCACTTTCCTGGAGTCGCTCAAACCAAACGAATGGGAGGAAGGGAATAAAACAGACTGTCGAAGAGAATGCCCCGAGAATTTTTTTGGAAACAGATATTCGGGTGGAAGAATCCCATCAATTCTGCACCGCAAGCTCTGCCACGACCAAGTCGGAGGCAGCCGGGTTCACCCTCACTCAGCCCGGGCTCCCGCAGTGCTCACGCACTTCCTCTGCCCAGACCGCCTCGCGCTTAGGGCACGGACCCACTTTCCCTAATAGTTAAACTCCAAGTAGGTGGGTCATCACTACGCGGGGAAGGGGCCCTGCAGCCGCCTATTTTGTAAACCTTGGACTCAATTCTCTCCACTGGAAATTTCACCGAAATCATCGGTCGCTGGAGCCTTTACAAGTGTTTTCTCATTAACCGAACAATCCTTTCGGGTTGGGTTTTACTAAGTCCCCTTTAAAGTCGATGAGACTGAATTCCGAACCGTGGTCCCCCACCCCCGACCCCATACTCTAAGCCGAGGCGCGAGAAGGGAGGAAGGGGCCGCAATCGGTCCCTGCTCGCAGAGCGCGACCATGCAGGGCCCGCGGTGGTCCCGGGCTCACCTCGGAGCAGGGCCATGGCGGCGGCTCGGTTGTCGGCTGCGCGAGGCCGGCCCGAGAGAAACAGTCAGGCGGCTGTAGAAGGACCCGGCCGTCACTAGGTCTAAAGGGCGCAGGGGCGGTGATATGCGCGCTCCCCGCCCCATTTCCCGTGGCCCCGCCCACACGCGCGCTCTTTCCAGGCGCCGCCCCGTCGGTTGGGAGCCAAAGGTAACACTAACATCCGGCAGACGGGCCTTGGAAAAAAGCAAAGCATTCCTTGCAGGCGGGTTTTCTCCTTAAGTTTTCTTAAAGGTTTTTCTTCACTATTCCCAAATCAAGGTAATGATTTGACTCTTCCCTATCCATGCTATCCCTGGCCTCTATAAACCTCCCTTCCCACATGTAATTAATTTTCCCCTTCATCCCCCCGCTCCCGGATTTTCCTGAAAGCTGTTACGTAAGTGCTCCGGCATCTTAACACCGAAAACCTGGAAAGGGCTTGGGGGAGGTGCGGGCTGGGGGCGGGACCGGAAGTGAGTGGGCGGGCGACTTTGGCTGAGTCGCCTCGGGGCCTTGGGCCTTGGGCCTTGCGCCTGCGCAGACCAGTGAGCGGAGGCCTAGGCTTCTGCGGAAGGTGTAGTGAGTAGGCGGGGTGAGTACAGTTGGGGAGGTTGGCGACTTGGGGGGATTTAGCGTCTTGGGCGGGGGGGTTGGTTAGCGAGTGTAGTATCAGGGACGCCTGGGATTCCTGATGCAGCCCCTGGATGAGCCCGCAATATTTTCCTTATATGATTGGGCCTCTTTGCGGGCGGCGCCGCTTGCCCGGAGCCTGAGAGGATTATGAAAACGTGTGAGGCGATACGGGGCCTGGGGACCCGGCGCAGGGAGGTACGGGGCGAGGGGCAGTCGGCTAGGCCAGAGATGAGGGAGGTTTAGGGAACCCTCTGCTGCTGTAACTGTGAGCCCTGGTCGGTGATGACGTGACCACTGCGCAATCTGAGTTCTTGGAACCAGGTGATGGAGTGTGGCTGAGAATGGGCTGAGACCGGGCGAGCAGGAGGCGGCCTGGGCAGAGATGTGGGGCAGTTTCTCAGTGCCAGGACCTTGAGAACGACCGGTCTGCGAGCGTGGTTCTTCTTCTTCTTCTTCTTCTTTTTTTTTTAGCAGTTTTATTCACACACCATACAGGCCATCCTAAGCGTACAACCGGTATAATCACATAGTTATGCATTCTTCATCACAATCAACGTGAGAACATTCCTATTTCTTCCCGGGGTGGGGGAGCAAACCCATACTCCTTCCTTACAACCTCCTATTATTGACATTTATCCTTGGTATAGTGCCTTCGTTACAGTTAATGAAAGAATGTTAGGATGTTACAGTTGACTATAGACCTTAATTGCATTAATTGTATTTTTTCCCTGCTTATCACCCCATTAACACCTTTTAGTAGTGATATACATTTGTTTTAGTTCATGTAAAAACTTTTCTTGTATTTGTTCAATTAACCACTGTCATCTTCCACTCTAGGTTTCACTAAGTTATACAGTCCCAGGTTTTATCCTCTAGTTTTCCTTCTGGTGACATACACGATCCTAGTCTTCCTTTTTCAATAATAATCCCACTCATCTTTGTTAATTAAACTTACAGTATTGTGTTACTAACACACAGTATTGTGCTATGCATTTCCGAACCATTAAAATCAACCTAATTTAATAATCTGTACTCCCAAAGCATCAGTTGCCCAATCTCTATCTTCTTTCTATCTCCTGATTACCTGTGCTCTCAAATTTAACTCTGAGAGTTTGCTCATTATAGTTCATATTAGTGGAACCATACAATATTTGTCCTTTTGTTTTTGTGCTTATTTCATTCAACATAATGTCTTCAAGGTTCATTCATGTCTTTGATTGCATCATGACTTCATTCCTTCCTGTGGCTGCACAATATTTCATCTTTTGTATACATGCAGTTTGCCCATCCACACATCAGTTGATGGACATTTGGGCTGTTTCCATCCACTGACATTCGTGAATAATGCTGCCATAAATATCAGTGCAAACACTTATTCATGTCCCTGCTTTCAGTTATTCTGAGTATATACCTACAGGTTTGCTAAAGCTGCCAGAATGCAATATACCAGAAATGGGTTGGCTTTTACAATGGGGATTTATTAGCTTACAAATTTACACTTCTAAGACCATGAAAGTGTCCAAATTAAGGCATCAACAGGAAGATACCTTCTGTGAAGAAAAGCTATTGAAATCTTGGACCCTCTGTCACATGGGAAGACATATGGCTGGTGTGTCCTAGTTCTCTCCCAGGTTTCATTGCTTTCAGTTTGTGGCTTCATTGGCTTCCTCTCTAAGCTTTTGTGGGTGTGTCCTTGTCTCTCTGCTTATCTTGGGCATCTCTGAGGCTTTTTCTATCTTTTATCCTCACAAAAAGGACTCTAGTAAAAGGATTAAGACCCACTCTGAATGGGATGGGTCCCATCTCAGTTGAAACCACCTAATCAAAAGGTCCTAACCACTATAGGTCTGCACTTAGAGGAGTGGATGAAAAGAACAAGGCCTTTTTGGGGTGCATAATAGTTTCAGACCACCACTCCTAGTAATGGCATTGCTGGATCATATGGCAATTCTATGCTTAGCTTTCCGAGGAACCACCAAACTGCCTTCCAGACTGGCTGTACCATTCTACATTCCCACCAACAGTGAATAAGTGTACGTCTTTCTCAACATCTTCTCTAGCACTGGTAGTTTTCTGTTTTTTTGGTAATGGCCATTCTAGTAGGTGTGGAATGAGATCTCATTGTGGTTTTGATTTGCATTTCCCTAATAGCTAGTGATGTTGAGCATCTTCTTTTTAATGCTTTTTAGCCATTTGTATCTCCCTTTGCCCATTTTTTAATTGGGCTGTTTCTCTTTTGGTTGTTGAGTTGTAGGATTTCTTTATAAATTCTGGATATTAAACCATTATCGGATATTTGGTTTCCAAGTATTTTCTCCCATTGAGTAGGCTTCCTTTTTACCTTTTTGACAAAGGCCTTAGATGCACAAAAGTGTTTGATTTTGAGGAGATCCCATTTATCTATTCTTTCATTGCTCGTGCTTTGGGTGTAAGGTCTAGGAAACCACCTCCTACCACAAGAGCTTTAAGATATTTCCCTATATTTTCTTCTAAGGGTTTTATGTCATAGCTCTAATGTTTAAGTCGTTGATCCATTTCGAGTTAATTTTTGTATAAGGTGTAAGGTAGGGATCCTCTTTTATTCTTTTGGATATGAACGTCCAGTTCTCCCAGCACCATTTGTTGAAGAGGCTTTTCTTTCCCAGTTAAGTGGACTTGGCTGCCTTGTCAAAATCAATTGGCCATAGATGAGAGGTCTATTTCTGAACTCTCAAATTGATTCCTTTGGTCAGTATATTTATCCCTATGCCAGTACCCTGCTGTTTTGACCACTGTAGGTTTGAAATATGCTTTAAAGTTAGGAAGCGTGAGACTCCCAACTTCGTTTTTCTTTCTCACGAGGTTTTTAGTAATTTGGGGCACCCTGCCATTCCAAATAAACTTGATTATTGGTTTTTCTGTTTCTGCAAAGTAGGCTGTTGGGATTTTATTTGGTATTGCGTTGAATCTGTAAATCAGTTTGGGTGAATTGACATCTTAATGATATTTAGTCTTCCAGTCCATGAACACAGAATCTTCTTCCATTTATTTAGGTCTTCTTTGATTTGTTTTAGCAATGTTTTGTAGTTTTCTGTATACAGGTCTTTTACATTCTTGGTTAAACTTATTCCTATTTATTTGATTCTTTTAGCTGCTATTACAAATGGATTTTTTTTTTCTTGATTGCCTCCTTGGATTGCTCATTGCTAGTTTATAGGAATACTACTTATTTTTGCATGTTGATCCTGTATCCCACCACTTTGCTGAACTCATTTATTGGCTCTAGTACCCATGTTGTAGATTTTTTGGGCTGTCTAAATATAAGATCATGTCATCTGCAAACAGTGAAGGTTTTACTTCTTCCTTTCTGATTTAGATGCCTTTTATTTCTTTTTTCTGGCCTAATTACTCTAGATGGAACTAATAGCACAATGTTGAATAACGGTGGTGATGGTGGGCATCCTTGTCTTGTTCCATATCTTATAGAGAAACTTTCCGTCTTTCCCCATTGATTATGATGTTAGCTGTGGGTTTTTCATGTATTCCCTTTAACATTTTGAGGAAGTTTCCTTCTATTCATATCCTTTGAAGTGAAAAATCAAGAAAGGATGCTGAATTTTGTCAAATACCTTTTCTGCTTCAATTGATAAGATCATGTGGTTCTTCTCCTTTGATTTATTGATGTGATGTATTACATAAATTGATTTTCTGATGGTGACCCACCCTTGCATACCTAGAATAAAACCAACTTGGTAATGGTTTAATGTGCTGCTGGATTCAATTTCCAAGTATTTTCTTGAGGATTTTTGCATCTGTATTCATTAAAGAGATTGGTTTATAATTTTCTTTTCTTGTACTATCTTTGTTTGCCTTTGGTATTAGGGTGATGGTTGGTTATGAGTTAGGTTGTTTTCCCTCCTCTTGAGTTTTTTTTTGAAGAGTTTGAATAGGTTAGTACTACCTCTTTCTTTCTTTCTTTCTTTCTTTCTTTTTTTAAATTCAGTTTTATTGAGATATATTCACATACCATATAGTCATCCATGGTGCACAATCACCTGTTCACAGTACCATCATACAGCTGTGTGTTCATCACCCCGATCAATTTTTGAACATCTTCCTTACTTCAAAAAGAACAAAAATAAGAATAAAAATAAAAGTAAAAAAGAACATTCAAAGCATTCCATCTCCTCCATACCACTCCATTTTTCCTTTAGTTTTTGTCTCCATTTTTCTACTCATCTGACCATATACTGGATAAAGGAAGTGTGAGCAACATCGTTTCCACAATTTCACAGTCACACCATGTAAGCTAAATAGTTATTCACTTGTCTCCAAGAATCAAGGCTACTGGGTTGCAGTTCGACAGTTTCAGGTATTTCCTTCTAGCTATTCCAATACACTAAAAACTAAAAAGGGATATCTATATAGTGCATATGAGTAACCTTCCAGAGTGACCGCTCGACTCCATTTGAAATCTCTTAGCCACTGAAACTTAATTTTTTTCATTTCGCTTCCTCCTTTTGGTCAAGATTTTCTCAATCCCACGATGCCGGGGTCCAGGCTTGTCCCCAGGAGTCATGTCCCATGTAGGTGGGAGGGCAGTGAGTTTACCTTTAGTGCTGGCTTAGAGAGAGGCCACATCTGAGCAACAAAGAGGTTCTCTTGGGGAGACTCTTAGACATAATTATAAGTAGGCTTAGCCTCTCCTTTGCAGTTACAAGCTTCATAAGGGCAAACTCCAAAATTGAGGACTTGGTCTACTAAATTATTAGTCCTCAGTGTTTGTGAGAATATGAGTAATAACCCAAGTGGGGAAGTCCAGCATTTCCACATTTTTCCCCAGTTCCTCAGGAGGACCCTGCAAATATATTTTTATTCTCTCCTCAAAATTGCTTTGGGATGTATTGGGGTTTCACACTAATCTGTACAAACCTACCAGATTTCACTTCCAATTCAAAGTTCCATGTAATTACAAGTGTTTGAGTAAACTGACTGTGTGAGTTAAATTATTTAGTGTGCTGCAGAAAATATAGATCCTGCATTAAATAAACATCTCTTCCCTTGGTCTCACACAGAAGTTGAAGTTTTAAAACACAGTCAATATCATCCTTTGCCCTTTGGCCTGACTTGCCTTATTCTTAACCAGACCTCCTTCATTCATATCTCTAATTGGAGTCTGAGCTGTTTTTCAGCTTTTTGAACATTTGCTCTGTGAGGTAATACTGGCATTCATAGCTGCTGAGCTCTGGCTCTGAGTTTCAGGTGTCACACAGATACCCAAATTTCCAGAGACCAACCAGGTTGTACAAAAGGAGCTCAGTGTCTCCGAATTTGGAGATAACCATTACAACTCAGGAACAGATGTGACTGTTGTAAGAGCTTAAAATCTAGGAACCATTATAATAACCATTCACCTGATAAGCTGTGCTCTCAGAGTTTACACATTATAGTTAGTCCATAATAGTGAGTCATTCTAATGTTTGTCTTTTCATTTCTGGCATACTTTACTCAAAATGCTGTCCTCAAGATCCATTTACCTAGTTGTGTGTCTCAGAGCTTCATTCCTTCTTGTAGCTGCTCAATATTCTGTTATATGCATACACCATGGTTCTCTATTGTGTTCATTGGTTGATGTACCCTTAGGCCACCTCCATCCATTGCAAATCATGAATACTGCTGCCATAAACCCCAAAGTGCAAATGTCCATTTGTGTCACTGCTCTCAGATCTTCCAAGTACATACCCCATAATGAAGTTGCAGGACCTTATGGCACCCACATACTTAGCTTTTTGTGGAACCACCACATTGTCCTCCAGATAGGCGACACTGTTCTACTTCCCCACCAATAGTAAATAGGCACATCCTTGTCTCCATTTTTTCTCCAGCACTTGTATCCCTCTGTTTATATTTTCCCTGCAATTTTATAGAGATATATTCACATACTATACAATCATCCATAGTGTACACTCAGTTGTTCACAGTATCATATAGTTGTATTCATTATCACAGTCAGCACTTGAACATACTCATTACCCCCAAAAAAGTTTTTAAGGAATAAAAAAGATAAAATTAAAATACAATACAATAATGAGATCAGACACCACCACCGCTACCAGGAATCCCATACCTCTCCCTTATATCCCCCTCTCATGGACATTTAGCTTTGGTATATTGCCTTGGTTACATTTAATGGAAGCACATTATAATGTTACTGTTGACCATAGACTCCAGTTTGCTTTGATTATATTTTTTCTCCAATACTATCCCCTTTTCAACCCTTTTCACTGTTGACATACCCACATGTAAAAATATTTTTATATTTGTACATTGAGTCACAATCGTTGGCCACTCTAGTTTTCTTTAAGTTCTACAGTCCTAGTCTTGTCTTTCTTTACCTCTGGTTTCATACATGCCCATAGCTCTTTTTCAGCTTTACTCAGAGACATCTCTGTTCAGTGTGCTTACAATATTGTGCTTCCATCACACAGTAATATGCTATCTATTTCTGAATCTACAATCAATCCTGTTGAACATTCTATAGTCCTTCAGCATCAATGCCCAATCTCTACCCTCTTTCTGTCTCCTGGTAATCTGTGTTCTCAGCTTTTAACTCTCAAAGTTTGCTCATTAATGTTAGTTCATATTAGTGAGACCATACAGTATTTGTTCTTTTGTTTCTGGCTAACTTTACTCAACATAACGTCCTCAAGGTTCATCCACGTTATTATATGTTCCTTGATTTTGTTCTGCCTTACAGCTGCTTAATATTCCATTGTGTGTATATACTACAGTTTTTTATTCACTCGTCCGTTGATGGACTTTTGGGCTATTTCCATCTCTTAGCAGTTGTGAATAATGCCACTATAAACATCGGTTTACAAATGTCCATTTGTGTCTTAACTTTCAGTTCTTCTGAGTATATAGCTAGTAATGGAATAGCTGGGTCATATGTCAAATCTGTATTTAGCTTCCTGAGGAATTGCCACACGGCCTTCCAGAGTGGCTGCACCAATCTGCATTCCCACCAACAGTGAATAAGTATGCCTGTTTCTCCACATCCTCTCCAGCACTTGTAATTTTCTGTTTTTTTTGGTTAATAGCCATTGTTGTAGGTGTGAGATAATATCTCATTGTGGTTTTGATTTGCATTTCCCTAACCGCTGGTGCAGTTGAGAATTTTTTCATATGTTTTTTTTTTTTT